>OY747704.1:40117500-40367500 GCA_963556495.2 Valencia hispanica
GAGAACTACCAGCAGAGACTCAAAGATTACTCTAACATGAGTGAAAGGGTCAGAGCAACTCTTCAGGCATGTTTTTAATGAGGGAAAGACAGGTTCTCAGGATATTGTGCATTTTGCATAATACCCCCCCTTTAAAAGTGGAGCACACATTTCAAAAATGCTTCAGTTAAACATATTTTACAGGAATTTAGCCCGATGACCGCTGGAGATAGGGACCAGCACACTGCAAAAGATAAACAGTATAGGCAATGGATGAATGGATGGAAAGAGGACATGTATGACTTCCTCTTACTTAGCCAGTTAACAATGCCTACAGGTATAGAACATCCATAGTTCCATCATCTATACCGCTTAACCTTGCAGGGTCGCGGTGCGGCTGGTGCCTATGTCTAGGTGGGGTACAACCTAGATATGTCGGCGGTCTATCAAAGGGCAATGCCATTGAATTCCCCCACAGTTTATCACATTAGTTCAGCATTTTATTTTATTTCTTGTCAAGCTTATCTCGTTAATTCAGAAAAAGAGCTTTTCAGCAAAATGCTTGTAAACAGACTTAAAATCAACTTATAAAGCCGGATAACACTTTAAATTGATGCACGAATGTGTTATTTTTGGTAATGGAAAATTGGTTAATGGTTATGGAAAAGTCATGGAAAAGTCATGGAAACATTTACCTGGAAAGCTGTACGGACCCAGCATTAAAGTCTCACCACAGAGCATTGCTTAAAATACCAATTTAAAAAAGCAAATCAGCCACACAGTAGAAAGCTTCACCCCTAGAGACATATATCCCACCAAACAAATCAGAGTAGACACTGAGTCCCCTTCATCTATTTAGTATGGTGTGATACCCTACTCTTTCTTTTCTTCTTATTTGGTAGAAAATCCCTTTCTTCTGTTTCTCCACTTATTAAAAAACCTTTAGTAATTTTCTTAATCTGAGCCTGATTCCAAAAATTTGCATAAAAATGTTCACTTTGGAGACTGCCATAGCAGAACCCTCCTTTAATACGCAATTACCTTCCTGAATAGCGGCAGCTAATTACAGAGGTGTCAGACAAACAGGTAGCAGAGCAGAGGGAGGCCTCCGACACAATGGCCGAGGTGCCGGTCCGGCACATGGGACGGTGCGGCTCAATGGAAAGCAGTAAATTCATTACGGCGGGCTTCATTACACCCTGCTCCTTAGGCCCTGCGTCATGTTCTCCCCTTTGCTCTCATTTGTGGGGCGGGCGGATGTGCTGTGGGTAAGAAGGAGGCAGATCACACAAATCAGTGCAACATGGGGAGTGGGGGCAATGCTTGGGGAGGGAAGACAAGAAGGGAAGTGGGGACAGGAAGGAAAGACGGGAAGCACAGCTACACAAGAAAAGAAAAGAGGACTATTATTGAAAGAGGTAGTGAGGTGGAACAAGGCCATGAGGAAATGTGCTCATTTGATGATAAAGAATTAAGCATTTAATAGAATATGCCTTTTATTTTTTTATTCTTTGTAAACAAACAGAGAAATTACATTTCTGGTCCTCAAACAGAGGCTAAAAGCCAGGTTTCCAGCATGGGGCAACAAGGGCAGTCAAGCCCCATGTTCTCTTTACCATTTAGACCATACTGGCAGTTTTCTGACCCCACAGTATGGATTACCATAATAAACCAGAGCCCCTGCTGTGTGCCACCTGTAAGCCAAAAATATTCTCAAAAACAAAGTCAGACACGGCAAGCTGGACCAGAAAAACAAAAAGGTTTCCACAAAGCCAATTTGGCTTGCTAAAAAGGAGAATTACTCATACACTGAACTTTTTACATCTGCATAACTGTGTCAGACTCGATTTAATCTCCCATTTGCACCATTTTGTACCCAATTTAACCGAGTGTTTCTTGGTAAGTCAATTAAATGCGCAATGAACAAAAACTCTTAAGGAAGGAGAGTAAAGAATTTAGCTCTACAAGCAATTTGTAAAGTTCAAGATGTAAATAGAACAATTTTGCCCCCTCCAGTGAATAACAACGGAAAACCTGCATAGGGGTGTTGCCAACCACAGACCACCGCTTTGGTTTCTGGCTGGCAGAGCACTTCATGAGAACATTACACTACATAGCTGGTGATTGTGAGTGACCTGGACCTCTTTAAATGACCCAGAAGCTCAGCTGCTGACCGGACACACTGCAACATTTCAGGAGCATCTCTAGGCAGAGAGGAGGCAGCAGTGCTCCCTGGGCGAGAGTACAAAATAAAGGGCTAAATTTTGATCACAGCGTGCATCCACAAATATTTAGAAAGAAATGCAAACAAGGGTTTGGCTTCAGTCCATTTTATTCTTGTGTATACAATTATAAAGGCACTTATAAATGTGCCTTTATAATGTCTCTACTCCCCAACGAGTTGGAACAAAACTGAGATCATAAGATGCAAATTTCGAAGATGTTCCAGCAACAAACATCGTACAGTAAATATGAACTACCCTGCTGTTCTTCTGCATCACTGACGCAATACAATTCTTCTCCATGTCTAGCAAAAAGCATCAAATAAAACCAATAATTTTAGTGCGGCAGTTTAATTATTGGGTTAACATGGATTTTTAGCTACATTTCACTGTCAGACTAATGACTGATTTTAGATGACGGTTCTCTGAGACCTGCGTCTAATGTGGTTCAACAGCTGTGAGATGCCAGGGTTTCCCTACTAATGATTGCATTTAGATGACTCCACAATGTAATTTAAATGCTGCCAGAAAAATCTTTTCTTATATCTTTAATGGACAATGGCAACCAGGCATTTAAAAAGTGGTGCTCCATTGGGATTCAGGTTGAAAAACTTAAAAAAAAATTATTAGGCTGTAGGAGACTGACAAGTGTTTTACACAATGGAAAGAAAGTAAAAACCCTTCCTTTGGCAAGAACACTTAAAATATGTTTTACTGCATTACTTAAAAGCATCAAATCAGTTACATTTCTGTTCCTGTTGACCAATAATACTGCCTAACTGGGAAATATTTTCTGTACAAGAACAAATTGCACTCTGACGTAAACAAAACACAATTTAGGGTTAATTCATTTCACAATGTTTATCATTATCAGTATTTTTATTAAAACCTTGTAAATTGCAGACATATTGGCATTGTAATCACACAGGTATATGTTGCATGTCTTCCCCTTCTCTCTCTACCCATTTCCAGTGTTATCTGCTGTTAATGAAGGCCCCTAATGCCAAAAAAAACCCCTTAAAAAATAGCCGGGTTTAAGGGTCAAAAATGTTCACAGATTTTAACTATTTGTAAGCGGTTGTGGTCTCCAACCCCTGTGAATACCGGGGAATACCGGAAAGTACAATGTTAACTCGTTTATTTATCTTAAATGACATGAACCACATTTATTGGGTCTGCTGCTGGTAATACTTTTTACCAACACCAAATCCCCCAAAAACTGCTCTTAGTCTGTCCTATAATATTTCAAAAGGTTGTTTTTTTTATTTTTTCATTTAACCATTATTTTACCAGGAAGTCCCTTGAGATAAAAAACATATTTTCGAGCGAGACCTGGCCTAGAGGCACAGTACAGTACACATAACAGCTGAAGAGTATAAACAATTAAAACATCATGAAATTCACTTAAATACAAGCCAAGTAATAAATGGTTGATAAATAGAGAGGGACCACTGACCATTCGTATTTGCATAATCTCTGTCTCTGGACTGAAATGGACATGGAGGAAGGTTGATTTTGTGCATGGTAACTCACAAACAAATTAATTTTTTGTTAAAATGTCAATGTATTTAAAGAGTTCATGAAGCTATGCGCTTTTAAAAGATTCCCCTGAGCTTCAGAAAAGAAACAAGGTCATAACATCACAAATTCTGCACAATGTTTAGCAGTGGGTGTGGTGTAATCTTTCATTATCCATGCTTTGTTTCATGGTAGTTTTTAGTCTTTGTAGCTTTTGCAAGTCTCTTAATCCACAAATGTTATTTATATAGCTTATAAAATATGTTAGAGGTTTCCCACTATTGGTTTTCATTGCGTTTTGGAGAGTTTTTGTTACCAATCTGCTCACTGAACATGGTGCCAAAGCATACATGGGTCCCAGTTGAACTTTGTTTGTCACAGCTCCAGTTGTTTTAAAGTTTTAAATGATTGCTCTTACTTGTAGCCATTTGTTGAAACAACACAATCAACGCCTACAATAATTGCATGTTCGTTTTGTCTTTCACATTTTGAAGAGTGGCTAAGAGAAACGGGCATCTGTGTGATTTATAACTTAGGGAAACAGAAAGTCATGGATTTGTTTTTAAAAGTTTCTAAAACCTTTAATGGAAATAATTTTAAAGAGAAATTTCTACATGTACCAATATATGTGGCATTGGTGATTTGGTTAAAAATCTATTATTTATGAACATGTGATTTGCTCCCTACTAAAAAAATATAGACAAATAAAAAACTGGATTTCTCAAATATTGTTCAATGTGAAATTATGCCACTTCAATAAAAGAAACTTTTATTCTTAACACTTTTGCACATCTTTTCTAGGGGTGTTAAAAAATGTGGGGGTCTCTATTATTAATACTCATTCATTTAATTGATCTACCATTCCATATTTTAGTTCCACAAGGATTTACCTTCAGGGAGTGCAGGCGGAGAAGTGCAGCTCGACTTCAGATCTGTGCCTGAACACAACAGCAGCAGCCTTTAAGCTCCAGCTGCTTGCCTTCATTGTGTGTCTGTGCCGTGCCACAAACGTTTCTCCTTTTACGATACTTATCAAGGCACCCGAGTCTGACGCCGCCATTACTCAAAATTAATAACCACGGCAGCATGTTTATCACAGCACACTTTCACAACCAACCTGCCAGAAACAATCGCCTCCGGATTTGTGCGTATGACAGAAAGGAAGAATAAACAGAGAAGGTAGCCAAAGTGTGAAAGAGAGGCAGAGCAAAGAGAATAAAATCTGAAATGAGAGGCGTAACTGAGAAAGAAATGAGGAGTAAATATGCTACATGCATACAGGTTCATCTGCCGTGCCTAATCACTCTGTCTCCATTAGTCCTCAAGCTTTTTTTTCCCTGGACCTTTTCTTCACATCATGTTTGACAACAGGGCAACACTGGTTCTGCTTGTGTATTCACTCTGCTAAGCAGGACTCTGATCTTCACTGACAGCCAATCTGCTCCAACACAGCAAGCCTGAGTAAATAAAAGAAAAGCCCGGGTTGCTAATTTACAAATCATACAATTCCAGTGCAGAGTCGGAGGCTCAAATTCCCAGCCGGAAGAGAATAAAAGAAAACCTTCTTCTGTGCAGGATGTGTTAAAATACAGGGAGAGAGAAAAGAAAAGAGACAAGGACAAGGAAAGGCTCCACAGCAGCCCTCCTCAAATCAGGACAGACAGGTGGTAAAGAAACAAGACAAGGACAAATGTCTCATTCAGGCTGCGCTGACATTTTCCGTGACATTTTGAGACAAATTTGACAAAACCCAAAGAGAAGAAGGTAACCTGAAATAGTTTGCAAGAGGAAATCTGTGCCTAGTAACAAGCTGAGGTTTTGAATCAGATGCAGACACTTCAATGATCTCATGTTTGAGATTTATCGCAGACATTATATATGGTTCAAAAGGATTAGTTCTACTTTATCAGGGAGGAATATCACTAGCCTTAACCCTAGGCCTTTGACAAAAATGTTTTTCTTTGCACAAGCATCATCTAAAAGGGAGCTTGGTGTTTCAGAACTGTGGCAGCAATTTAATGGTGTCAAGAACCTAGAGAAATATAAGGTTTCTTTTAAAATGAACATTTAAATTAGGCTGGCGGTGTTTCCGTTTTGTAATTTAAACAGACTAAACAGATGTCAGAGCCAACAGTAATGGTGGTGGCAATGCTGCTGAAACTATTCAACCTGGACCTCAAGGTGGGTGGAAATAATGAGGGGTGGGTGGAATTAATAAACTGTGACTTTACAAATTAAACAAGTTATTAAATTACATAGTTTCAAATGTTCAGACATAGTGTAGGATCGTAAAGAATTATAACATGTTGATCTCCCAAAGCAAGGAGATTGTGATAGCTTTAATATTGTAAATCCTGCCTGTCACTGCTGTACAGTATTGTTTTGTGAAGAGGAATTAGTTTTAAAGTTCCTTTAGCATTAGGTATGACCTTTTTAAATATATAGCGGGAGTCCACCTTTACTGAATGTTGTCATTTACCTCTTAAAATCAAAAACAGTTTGACTTTGGCCAACTAATCTGAGACAGATTCACCACTTAAGCTGCTCCAATGCTAACCCTTTATATCATTGTTCTAAATAATGCTATCTGTGTTCTAATGGTTATATAAGAGAATAATGTGGTGTTTGGTTGGGAATACATGTTTTAGTCAAAAGCAAAACTAACTCTTCAATTTTAACATGGTGCTCATAACCTTTTGATTACCTGTTGGTCTCAATAAGGTCGCCTTCACATCCTTACAAAAGTGTGTCTCAGTCAATGCACGACTCAACACATTCAGTAATTAAAACACAAAGAATGGTAGCCAAGCAAGTCCAATGACCAGTTTACAATGGAACGCGTTTGAATTCTAATTCAAGCTCATTTTACATCCATTGTCTTCTACTTATCCAGGATTGAGTCATGGGACTAATCTCAGCAGTGAGCTCTGAGATATCCTATGGGATCCAAAGAGTAAAAGTGATTTTTAGTCAATCCAGTGGGTTCCTGGTCTGCCTCAGGGCTTCCTACCATTGAGATGTTCACAGAAAAAGGAGACCAGGAGGGTTCCTAATTGGATACCAACACCACCTCAACTGCTGCTGCAGCAGTATTAGTTTCCAGGATCTAGTTCTGACGGTTATGATCTATATATCATGACCATAAATGAGAGTTTTGAACATAGACAAACAGGTAAATCTAGAGATTTGTTTTTGGGCTCAGCTTGTTCTTCATCACAAAACACTGAGGCAGCTCCTACAAAGCCCCAATCTGTCTATCACACTAGAATAGCTGACCTTCGCAGCTTGAAGCAGAGACTGGTCCCCAACCAAGAGGGAGCAGTGAACTCATTTCCTGTAGAGAATCATGGCCATAGACTTAGAGGAAATGACTTTTACCCCAGCCCTTTCACAGTTGGTTGAAAACCACTTCGATGCATGCTGAAGATCCAGCCTGAAAATGCCAACAGAACCACACCATTTGCAAAAAGCACAGATGAGACCATGGAGTTGCCAAAGCTGACGCCTTCCTCTCTACGTCTTCAGATACCGTACACTAAGTTTTTGAAGTAAATATAGGAAGACTTCAACGGTTAGAGTAGGACATTAGGTTCAACATTTCTAAAGTTATGTTTGAAAATTGCAATAGTAATATTCTGCTTTTAGATTGTACACATAATCTTAACCTCTGATTAAACAATGTTGCAAAAGCACAAAGCAATGTAAATAAGTATTAAACTAGTTTTTGTTTAACCTAAAACAGATGTACCAAAAGAGAATAAAAATGTTGTTTAGAATAATGTTGTTTTTGCTACTGGAGTTAATTAAGCAATATGGAATAATGTCACTATTTCTCTCTGGTGTTAGTTGAATATAGCTAATTCAAATAGAAAATGCTTTTTATTGAAGTTGTGGTCCTTAAAATATTCTAAATATATATAAAAATATAAAAATAATATAAAATGTGGTCAGTTTAAGTAAAATCGAGCAGAACAAAGAAACAAACTGTCATTTGACAGATCATTGATCACTCTGATTTATCACATAAGCATCTGATTTGAAGGTTTAGCACTTCTGCCGGCACTGTGACAACTGCCAGTTGGCTCCAGCGAAGGCTATTTAGAAAGCACATCTGATGCAAACACCTGCGAATGCTAAAATGTCTTTGGAAAGGGTAGCTTCTGGGAGAATATTTCTCCAATTATTTCTTCCTTTATAAGCTTCCTGAAGTCATGGGGAAGAGTGTTTCTGTAATCCTTCATCTAGCTTGATTTCCGTAGGAGGGGACAAAAATGTAAAACAGCCAATTTGAGCGCTGATTTGTGATGCTCGTACAGTAAGTGATGGAGCTATGCACCAAATGTTGGCCTCAAGTAAAATGCAAAGGAGGTAAAATGGATGAATATTGATTTTTCCCTGTTTGAATGAAGCCAGCAGAAAGACAGATGAATAAACAGAGAAAGAGAGGAAGAGGGAAGAGACCATCAGGGCTTTTGGGAAACACCCAACCTCCAACAATAGAGGCCTCATAAAATAAAATGACTCACTTAATCCATGAATCTGGTTTCAATAAATACTGCCAGCCAAATTGACCAAAGCCTGCTGACAAACCCACATATAATCAGAGAGAGAATGGACATAACTCTTATGCCTACTGCTCTCAAACATGTTCAGTTTTTTTTTGTTACTGGACCGTTTTGATTGTTACTGGACAATAACAGACCAAACTTTAATCAGCTATTTCAGCGCAAAATACTTGAGAAGGTTGAACTTCAGAAGTTAAAAGTGTATTTATTTTAAAGTGATAGTTAATTTGATACCTACCAGTCTGGTTTTAGAATCAAGCACTCTGGGCTGACTTCATATATTTTTGGTAGAACTTCTTTAGTTTCTATTGGTAATTTTGAATCAGACAAAAACAAACTTACTTATTGAGTCCCCAAGGATCTTTCTTTGTCTTTTGCTTAAATGTTCATATTTGTTTTAGTATGAAAGGCATTTTATTTTATTTTCACATTAAAAATATCTTCATGTGACATTATATTGAGCTAAATTATATTTTGTTTACACAAACTGTGCACTCTGGCTTGTCCAAATGCCATACTATGAATTTATAGCAAAATGTTTTAAACATTCAACAAAATTTAAAAGCATGTGAATACATATCAAAAGTAAATCTCTGTTGATATTTTGTCTGCTGTTAGATTTTTTATCAAAATGTAACCTTGTCCTTTTCCTCTGTCTCATTTCAGTGCACTCTGAGACCTTAACATCTGTTTTCAACTATTTCATATCATTTATGTCTGGAAGTACACTACTCAAGAAAATAAAGTGAACACTAAAATAACACATTGTAGATCTGAATGAGTTAAATATTCTTATTACATACTTTGTTATTTACATAATTGAATGTGCGGACAACAAAATCTCACAACAGTTATCAATGGAAATCAAATTTATCAACCCATGGAGGTCTGGATTTGGGAACTCACTCAAAATTAAAGTGGAAAACACACTACAGGCTGATCCACCTTTGATGTAATGTCCCTAAAACAAGTCAAAATGAGGTTAAGTAGTGTGTGTGGCCTCCACGTGCCTGTATGACCTCGCTACAATGCCTGGGCATGCTCCTGATGTGATGGGGGATGGTCTCCTGAGGGATCTCATCCCAGACCTGGACTAAAGCATCCGCCAACTCCTGGACAGTCTGTGGTGCAATGTGGCGTTGGTGGATGGAGCAAGACATGATGTCCCAGATGTGCTCAATTGGATTCAGGTCTGGGGAACGGGCCGTCCAGTCCATAGCATCAATGCCTTCCTCTTGCAGGAACTGCTGACACACTCCAGCCACATGAGGTTTAGCGTCGTCTTGCATTAGGAGGAACCCAGGGCCAACCGCACCAGCATGTGATCTCGCAAGGGGTCTGAAGATCTCATCTTGGTACCTAATGCCAGTCAGGCTACCTCTGGTGAGCACATGGAGGGCTGTGCGCCCCCATCAAAGAAATGCCACCCCACACCATTACTGACCCACTGCCAAACTGGTCATGCTGGAGATGTAGTAGGCAGCAGAACGTTTTTCACAGCGTCTGCAGACTCTGTCACGTCTGTCACATGTGCTCAGTGTGAACCTGCTTTCATCTGTGAAGAGCACAGGGCACCAGTGGCGAATTTGCCAATCTTGGTATTCTCTGGCAAATGCCAAACGTCCTGCACGGTGTTGGGCTGTAAGCACAACCCCCACTTGTGGACTTGGACACTCATACCACCCTTATGGAGTCTGTTTATACAAATAAAATTGCCTTGCCTTGCCTTGTTTCTGACCGTTTGAGCAGACACATACACATTTGTGGCCTGCTGGAGGTCATTTTGCAGGACTCTGCCAGTGCTCCTCCTGTTCATTCTTGCACAAAGGCAGTCCTGCTGCAGGCATGTTGCCCTCCTACAGACTCCTCCACGTCTCCTGATGTACTTCCCTGTCTCCTGGTAGCGCCTCCATGCTCTGGACAGTACACTGACAGACACAGCAAACCTTCTTGCCACAGTTCGCATTGATGTGCCATCCTGGATGAGCTGCACTACCTGAGCCACTTGTGTGGGTTGTAGACTCCGTAATGCTACCACTAGAGTGAAAGTACCACCAGCATTCAAAAGTGACCAAAACATCAGCCAGAAAGCATAGGAACTGAGAAGTGGTCTGTGGTCACCACCTGCAGAACCACTCCTTTATTGGGGGTGTTTTTCTACTTACCTATAATTTCAACCTGTTGTCTATTCCATTTGCACAACAGCATGTGAAATTGATTGTCAATCAGTGTTGCTTCGTAAGTGGACAATTTGTGTGTGACTGACTTGGAGTTACAATGTGTTGTTTAAATTTTCACTATATTTTTTTGAGCAGTGTATTTCTTTTTCTGAAAAGGTAAACAAGGGTTTAATTAAAACAAAATTTTTTCCAAAGGGCTAACTAATGTAAATGTGACAAACACACAGTTATCCCTGTATTTCCGTGAGCTGATGCAGTGTATATAGGAGCCATTGTGAGAAGCTCTTGCTGAGCACTGGGTAAAAGTAACTCTTTGTCTGCAAAATACAGTAGGCTATATACTCACACCATTACTCTGTATTTCTGTTACTCAAACTGGTATTTAATGATCAATTTTCATAAATGAACATTGTAAATGCATGACACTAGATAAGCACAAATCTGATTAAGGACTTAAACTTAACTTTATTTTTGTCGTCTGTCCTTCTCACGTATCCAGTGGTTGTACACGCTGGTGATGGCCTCATCTGCTTGCAGCTTTGACTTTATGCGCATCAGCTGATCCAAATGGTCCAGTTCAAGACGATTTCTCTATGCTGTTTTGATACGATTCATTAAACTAAAGCCTCTTCACAGTCTGCGCTGGATGCTTGAAATGTAGCACAAATATCGATTGATTAGCTGCGTAAATACGGATGTGAATCGCATCATTGGCTGGAGCAGCCAGCCACTGGTCACTCAGTGATATAAACGTTATTGTCTTGAAGTGAAATAACCCAAATGCATAATCAAACACGTTTCTGAAAACGAAAACTTCCGATGTTTTCAGAACATTCCATAATCCCCCTTTTCGTTAAAGAAAATTCCACCAAAACAATACAGACTTTCTAAATAAATCAAGCACATTTCACAGCGCACGAACTTGGCGCTGTCAGCCGCTCTGTGCATAGACGAAAGCGCTCCACTCCTATATAAACAGGAGGATCTGAGTTTGTGTCTGGATTAATTTTTTATTTTTACCTTAGTCTTATTTGCATACCCGTGTCTATCTTTAAATAGTAACTAAACCCCAAAACAACTTCTAAACTGTATAAATGATTCTTTACCACTTCAATCTTTCAGTTTCTCTGGATTTTTTTACATTTTCGTGTAAACTTTTTTAATTCTACACTTTTTGGTCTAAAAATGTTTTAGTGCTGCCCCCTTAGGGTTGAACGGTGGCTACTGCATTCGAACTTTGTGATTGGTGGAGAGCGGTACATCTTTACGTCACAGGCATGGTCTGTGTCACAGCAGTCATGGTGTCACAGACACGCCCTGTGGGTTTGGGTATAAAGCTATCAGACATACTGGCTAGTGATGGGAATTCCAGCTCTTTTTGGAGAGCCATTTCTTTTGGCTTGGCTCACCATAAAGAGCCGGCTCTTTCGGCTCCCAAGTGGCTCATCAGATTTTCTGTTGCTTAAAGTGTATGTATCACCAAAATTAATGCAAAACGATGTGTACCAAATCTACCAAAACAAGCGGGGGGGAATGAAAAACTCCCAATGACGAGCCGGCTCCCATCGTTCATTTCAAAGAGTTGGCTCTTAGAGCCGGTTCGTTCGCGACCGACACATCACTAATAGCGGCCCCGTGGCGAGTTTGAAGTTGGAGGTTGAATTGCGTTTTTCAGGTTACCATTATTATCACATTAGCACTTAGTTAGCATAGCTAACATACTGTTTTGAACGTTAGCCTATGTAAGCATTACCATTCAGAGACTGGACCCATCCTGTCTCTCTCTCCCTCATCAGCAAGGCCAGCCTCGGGCAGCGCTGACTCAGCGCCCTGAGCCAGCAGCTCTAATTGACACGGCTTGCGGCCGCTGGGCTCCATAAAGCCTCCCTCTACCTCTGGTGACAGCGGAGGAGATCTGCTGGCTCAGGGCGCCGAGCCAGTGCCGCCCGAGCTCGGTGCTGCTGAGGCAGAGGGAGACAGGAGGAGTCCGGTCTCTGAGTGGTAATGCTAACATAGGCTAACGTTCAAAACAGAGGAATGTTGATCAGATTGATCAGTCGCAAAACTCCCAATGTCGCTTTGGTCACTGTCCATGTTTCAGTGTCAGATTAAGTGAGCTGTCACTGTCCTCCTGAACACACCCCCACATTCCCCCCTCCGCTTATCCCCCACACTTGGCCATACCCCTCCGTTCTTCCTGGCACCGCCCATTTTGTAGAATTTTTTTAATGTTGTCTGGGGGCGGGGTTATGATTTTTCAGGGGGTTCAGTTACACTTTAATCTGTGTTGTGTCAGTGTGCGGGTCTTTGCCGCATTGATATGGCGATAAACATGGATAACGGGTTCGGGCGAGTGTGTGTTCTTCTAATTGGACCGGTGCAGGGCCACCGCTGGAACTGTAAATCGGGGCATATGCTTATTGATTCATCTGTAAAATAGCACATAATTAATTATTTATTTGTTGTTGTTTTTTCAATTCCAGTTAGATTTTTTTGTGTGCGCAGAGCAGATTTTCTGTGCGCGAAGACTGTCAGCAGTGCGCAATTGCGCAGCCGCGCAGCTTAGAGGGAACATTGATTCGGGTGCACTTTAATTCAGCAAAATCTTCTTTTAGCAAGATAATGTTTTCGGACTGTTTACGATTTTAAACTCCAAGACAGGAACAGCCGAGCACGCAACAGCCTTCCAGCCTCCTCTCAGCAAACAGCCTCTGTGTGACTCCCTGCTGGGGATTTGAGTGGGACGAGATAGACAAGGCTGAGGGACCTGACAGAACCGGCAGCAGAAGCCCAAGCTGGTTTTGAGAAACTAAACAGCCTCTGACATGAAATAGAGGTACTCCTGTCCTGTCAAATGATAATGCTGTTATTTTCTTCTGATGGGACAACTCTAATGCCTTCTTCCACACTTTCCCATAGACTCCAAACAGACATTTTGAAAGCCAAAATATGTGCATAACTGGCTTTTCCTTTGCAATGAGAAAGAACTTCCTAACTTCCTGAAAATCAGGATAAACCAGAGGTTCTTCTTGTGGGTCTTGACCCCTGAAATATCATACTGTATCTATACTTTTGTTGTTGCCCAATTTTGATAAGACTTTGTGAGCATCTCAAAAACCCAGGTATGATTTTGGGATATTACTTAAATCCTTGAAATAATTACTCATTTGCATTTAGGCTTGGGAGTTTTTGGCTGATAACATAAAGTTGACTTTGGTTAAATACATAATGTGTTCGCCATGACCGGAAGACTTTACTGATCAGCTGCAAAAAGAAGTTTCTTTAAAAAAAAAGCCTCCCAGCTTGTTTGAATCTTAATATATATCAAGAAGTATGGTTTGGAATAAATGATATCAACGATGGTATATTGTCGCTTTGCACAAGAAAGATAGTCTTTAGATAGATGGAAACACTAGGAGCAAAGATTCCAAACATTTCAAGGTAAAGTGAGGAAAACTGTTTAACTTTGTTGCTGTGAGTTGCTGAAAAACCTGCACTGTCATTTGCTCTCCCATTACCCTCTGATCATGAATCGCTCCCCATTTTCCGAACAATATGAGATTTGAAAAACACAATCCCACTTTGGTGTCTCATCATCTCTGGAAGAAGAAACTGAGAAATAACAACACCATCACTGCCCACCTGCAGAACATCGCTTCTTCTCTCCCCAAGAAATGACAGTGACCAAAAAAATTGGGTGTCCCACTGCCACCAGCCTACCCATTGGACTGTGACAATGGGAAGTTGGTGTTTGATCATTATTTCTCGCTTTCATACTTTGGGATGCTGCTTTCTGCTATTGCTGAGACAATGGCTGCCCTCAGAGGACACCACATTTATTTATTTATTTAACTGTTTAAATAAGGGGTGAAAGAAAGGGAAAGAAATAGCTGATGTGCTTTACCACCGACTGAGCTCTATATCTTCAATAGTTTCTAGTTGGGGGACAAATTGGTCTTGGAAATAAGGGGTCATTTCATCTACCTGTTTACCTGTTTGCAGCACACTGCCATCAGTTTGAAACAGACACAGGCTGACCCAGCTCTACCCTCTGAGAGCTAATGTGAACCAGGGTTGAATCATTCTGGTCTTCACTGACAACAAGCAAGCAGCTTGAGTGTGTATAGGTGTGTGTCAACTCTGTGTGTGTTGGTTTCAAAAAGTAGTGACCTCAATGAACTGATGACCTTTTAAACTTTGAGGCAAATAAACCAGTTTACTGTCTTTCGTCTTCTTCCTTTCAAAGACACACTGACAGTTTTGCACATCACTGTGAAATCTTGAAGGTTTTGGTTACCGTTTCTTTTTCTGTTCATACTTGCGTGTGTTGATGTCCATTTAAGGGCCGCCAATACCCACACAAATATACATACAGACAGGGTATAATCTTTTTATTCTCATCGTTTGACATTAAACCAGACAGACCATTACTTTAGGTCATGACAGAATATTTGAGTGGGAGAACTTTTAAAAAAAAAACTTTAAAGTTAAAGGTTGACAAACATTTCCTTAGTATCTTATTGTATTGCCATTTGTCTTGCCACCAGTTTGCTAAAATTTTGGTCCATTCCTCCTGACAGAACCGATGCAATCGAGTCAGATTTGACGGCTGCCTCGCTTTTCAGGTAAGGCCACAAATGGGAATGAGATTTGGCCTTTGTGATAGCCACTCTAAAACAGTGGCTTTATTGTCCTTAACCTACTGTGTAATTTGTGTAAAATCTGATGGTATGTTAAGGGTCACTGTCCATTTTGAAGTCCAATTTGCACCCAAGCTTTAACTTCCTTGAATATGTCTTGAGATATTAATTCAGTATTTCTATATAATAGTATTTTTTTTTGCTGATGCCATCTGTGCCATGTGTTTTTTGCTATTCATCTTATCTCTGGGTTCATTTTAAGCACATTACTGATACTGAGAACAGCTAACTTAGTCTTTTCATCTAGAAACAACCACCCTTCTGTGCAGTGTTAATACTATACTAATATGGTGTATTCCTGATTGGATATATATATAGAATTTTTTTTGTTGCCGACTGACTTTTTAAGCTAAAATGTGTCAGGTTCAGCTCAATAGCTGATTTGTAAATGCACCTCTTAATTTATTTAGAGTTTTAGAAGTGCCATAAAGATAATTTAGTAACCAGCTACCACAAAGTATGTCATTTACAGAGAACAGCAAGACAGAAAATTTCATGAAAGGAACAAATTTGCTTCGTCTAATAAATTTTTTAGATCCTCAACAATTACAGGTTGTCTTTAGCATTTTGTTGTCCTTTGTCACTAGTTGTCCTTTATACAGCATACATAATACCAACTGTAAGCTGTCACACAGTCACGTCAACAACCAACAAAAACTGCACCTCACACACCATTTTTTTTTTATTCCATTAATGCCAAAATCCAGCCTGACGTATACCTTAATCCCCTTGATGAGTGCAGTGAATTTAAATTTAAATAAGGAATAAACAAATTTTTTTATGTTTCAAACAAAAGTTTGAAGAGAGAAAAACTGAAAACACAATTGTGTTATGTAGGATTTTTACCCAACTTTTTTTAATTATTGATAAGGTGCAGGTGATGTATCGCCATAACCTTCCCACCAAACACTGACTGGACACTCAATAATGCATAAAGGATTTCACACAAGCACACACACTAATTCATACACACATGTTGTTGTTACGCACTGTGGTACATCCAATATCGTGTTCACACTATGGGGCTAAAATGGAAATACAGTCAGCATTCAAGCCTTAGCTGTAAATCAATAGATTAAATAGAAATATATGTATAAAACACCAGCTGATAAATAAAAAAGGAGAAGGTTTACTCTAACCGTCAAGTACAGTACAGACTCTCTCTCTCCAACATGTGAGAGAGGAAAAAAAACCAGCAAGAAAAGAAGAAAGAAAGATGAGCACAAAATATAGCCAGACAAAGGAAGACAAAACCAAATCTACATTTTAAGTAAAAGTGAGTGCGTTTTCAATTGTTTCTAATCATTTAGCTGTTTCTAGGCATTTTTATCTGTGCAAAATATAGAGAATCCCCATATTGCACATAAAAGTAGTGAAACTGAAATCTTTGTTTGCATGCAGACCATTACTCATTCCTTCTCATGAATTTCATCAAACATTAATATCATTTGTCTACAAATGATATTAATTTTATTTTCATCAGCTATTGCTCCACCGCATATATATGTTGGAACTTGAGACGATATGTTCTCCACACATCATGATTTGTTCAAAGTAATACTTTTTGGTACGTCAGTAAGTACTAGGTGGTAAAATGTATTATAACTAAGCTGAAAGAGATTGGATCTAATTGGCATCAACTGTGAATGGAACTGCATTAAACTGATTTGTTTTGGATCAAACTTACTGAATTCAATAAATTTGAAACTAAAAAGGATTTTATATACTTGGATATAAATTGTTTGTTTTAATTGAACTGAGTTGAGCTGAAGAAAAGAGCTAAACTAACCTAAAGTAAGTTCTTGAGTAGGGATGAGAATCCTTAAGGATTTATTGATACTACTACTCTTAACGATACTCCTTATCGATCCGGTACTTTGTCTGTACTTTTTTTTTTTTAAAGACTAAAACAAAAGGGGAAAAACAAAAATAGTGAACTGTAGTTTAAGAAAAAAAATTTTAAGCTTAGATAACAAGGAAACTGTTGTTCAAAAATATCCGGCATTTATTAATTGTAAGAATAAAATAGCAGGTTAACTGTAGTTTAAGAATTTATTTTTGAACTTAGATAAGAATGAAGCTGTTGTTCAAAATATCAAGCATTTAAAGGAGCCATGACCTGTAATTTTCACTTTTTTCCCTGCTCCTCGCTCCTCTACCCCTCGCTCCTTTCGCTCCTCTCCCCCTCGCTCCTCTCCCCCTCGCTCCTCTCCCCCTCGCTCCTCTCCCCCTCGCTCCTCTCCCCCTCATTTTCAGTCGAGCGCCGCCATTACTGAATTCTAGTGATGGGAATTCCAGCTCATTTTGGAGAGCCAGTACTTTTGGCTTGGGTCACCATAAAGAGCTGGCTCTTTCGGCTCCTCGGATTTTCTGTTGCTTAAAGTGTACTTATTACCAAAATTAATGCAAAACGATGTATACCAAGTGTACCAAAACAAGCAGGGGGGAATAAAAAAGTTAAAAAAACAGCTCCCAATGACGAGCCGACTCCAATCGTTCACTTCAAAGAGTTAGCTCTTAGAGCCGGTTCGTTCGCGACCGACACATCACCGATTCGAAGTACGAACTCCACAGTGAAAGATGCAGAAAGTTTCTTCACGCAATGATGCATGAAGAAGACATATTCGTGTCAGCCTTTTATTTTAATCAGCTAAATCCATTTCTGCCAGAAACGTAGTGCACACGTGAGTTGCTCTGTTGTTGACTGCCAGAATCAACATGGAAATATTTTTTCAATTTTTTTACGCCGGAATCCTTTACGAATTTGGGACAATATCAGGCGAAGTTGGCATCGAAGCTCCGTTTGGAAAAAGGGGCCATTCCAACAATCAGAGACTTGCCTGCAATTGAAACGGTAAGGCTGTGTTTTAATTGCTCTGCTGTGTGTAACAAACAGCAGCTAACTGCTAATGTGGCTACTGTATGCTAGCGGTAGTAGTAGATATGGGTTATATATGCTCAAGCGTTACCTGCGGTGTCAACCCCCCTCCTTCCTGCCACCAATCAACGCGTCCCTCATTTGCATTATTACAATGCCCGTCCACGACAGCCAAAGTATCGCATCAGATCTCGCGAGACAATAATGCCTTCAGAAATAAGGGTCAGAGGAGCTCTGTGTTAATTTTTTTCACTTTTTTTTTTAGAAGGGCCTGACAGACTATAATAGAGCGTGGGTATCCAAGATAATACTAGCTTATGACTCCTTTAATAATTGTAAGAATGAAATGGCATGTTATGTCCATGCTTCACGTGTTTGCTTTGCATACAAACATACTTACCTGTTGTATCTGATTCAGGGTTTTTTGTTGCTGCAGCACTCAGGCGGTCAAACACAGTGCATCTTTCGGTTTGTAGTTGGTGTATTTTGTCAAGGTGTTTGGTCAAATTACTTGTGTTCCCGCCTTTGCAAGCAAAGCTTTCATTAAATATGTGACAGCGTGCATTGTCTGCATCTATTTTCGTAAAATGAAGCCAAATTTTGGATCTTTTCGTTCACTCTGCCATCGTATCCGTTAGGCGAACACACACGTGAGCGCGCAGCA
Source organism: Valencia hispanica (assembly GCA_963556495.2). NCBI lineage: Eukaryota > Metazoa > Chordata > Actinopteri > Cyprinodontiformes > Valenciidae > Valencia > Valencia hispanica. The sequence continues at coordinate 40,136,207 of OY747704.1, forward strand.
GACGCCACTCCGTCCCCGCAGCGTGTGTGCTTGTTAAGGAGGAGTGGGCTGCAATACAGTGTTTGGCTTGTGTTTATATCTCCCGCAAAACATGAATACAACCTTAATTTTACCGTTAAGAGGACCGATAAGGCTGAAGCTTATCAGTCCGGTTGGACCGTCAGAATCAGCCCCGGGGCCAATTTAATACCGGGTTTCGGTACCCATCCCTATTCTTGAGAGTTAAAAATGAAGGCAACTGCACTTTTCTTCTTGTCTTGAATATGTTACATCTCTCATCCAAGAGGCCTCTTCAGTACTGAAAACTGGATTGGACAAAGGTCACAAATTTGAAGACAATAATGTACACATTTTAGACAAAGAAAACAGATGGTTTGAGAGAAGAGTGAAAGAAACAATCTATGTAAAACATATAAAACCAACCTTGAACAAAGGAGGTGATTTGAGATTCCCCCTTTCTTTTTTTTTTCTTTTTTTTTAACGTGTCCTGTTTGGCAGTGTGGAGCTCAGAATTGGTGTCTGAGTACCAAGTAGAAGCCCAACAGATTTACTTTCACAAGCGGAGCAGTACAGCTTTTGCTATAGTACTCCACTTGATTTATGTGTGAAAAATCTTTATTATGAATTGTTGGGGTTTTTATTTCCTGATGTTATGGACACGGAGACGGAAAATTAAGGAGAAGAAAGAAGGAAGATGAAGAAGAGAGGTAGGAAACAAAAAGTCAAGAGAGAGGGTGAGTTGAAAATACAAGAGATGAAGGGGAACAAAGAAAACACAGGAAGACATTGAAGTCTGCCTCCATACCCACAGAGAGAGGGGGAAAAACAAAACAAAACACGAAAAAGGAACATCGACAAAACCAACCAAACATTGTGAACTAAGAATTACACAACCACATCACACAAAAATAGATATAAAAATACAACAACAATGTCACAGAAAAACTCATGGTACCGATTAATCAAGCTCTAGTAATGATATCCTCAGCCCAAGAATATATCCTTAAACACCAGAGACCCCACATCTATGTGTGTGTGAGCATGCTGGTGCATATAAGGTTTCTCCATAAGAGTGTTCGATAGTTGGTGTGAGCAGACATCAATCCGTCTCCCAGGAATCGATGCAGACAGGAAGGAGATCGGAGCAAAGACGTCAAAAGGACCGCCGTGGGCAGCAGTGACGAGCCCACGGGCCCCACCGGCAACCGGCTGCGCCGGGGCGGGGCGGTCAACGGACCGGGGTAGCCGGGGCCCAGGGGCACCCCACCCCCAAGCAGGGACCCGACAAGGGACCGGCCGACGAGGGGCCCCCGGCACTGCAGGGGCCGCGGCCGGCCGCCACGCAACCCCTCCATCCTAGGCCAATCCCCACCGCCAACATCCCAGCGCCCCACCAATAGCCGCAGGGGAGATTCCCCCTTTCAAACACATACAAAGCAGCCTTGAGTTGCCTACCCAAGAAGTTTCACCAAAACTCACACAATAAGGCATGTGATCAAAACAGCGAATAGTTACATAACCAGGGTCGTTTCACCGTTAAGGACTCTTACATCACCAAGATTGCTTAGTGCTTGGAAGCTTACGCAACCCTGACAGCCTCATTAGGTATAACGATAGCCCCATTAGTGAGTCTTAACCTTGGATTTATAAATCTGATCCTCCCAATCCAGTTTTCAGAACTGAAGAAGCCTCTTGGATTGGAGACGAAACGTATTCAAGACAACAAGAAAAGTCCTGTTGCCTTCATTTAAACTCTCAAGAATATCATGTCCTGGATGACTGAGAATCTACACCAACGTAACCAAAATGTAAGCTGAACCAAATAGAAGAGTTGAATGAAACAGAACCAGATTGAAATAAAGAACACAGAAATTAATTGAATGGAACCGCATTAGAGTACATTTCATACAACTGAAAAGAATGAACAAGAACAGAACAAAAGTGCATTGAATAGAAGTGAATGAAATTGATTTGAATGGAACTGAATTTAGTGAGATGGAATGAAATTGAATTAGGGCAGATAAATAAAATAAAATTACAATCCTCATAATAATATCAATGTGTATACTATCACAATTGCAAAGGACAGCTGGGATGCAATATTTTTTTTAGGATATTGCAATTCAAATGACATGCAATAATGCTCTGCATGGAAATATATTTAACCTGCCAGATGAACTTCTACTGTGATTAAAGAAGAAAGGGAACTGAATAAAAAAATCAATTGAAATCAATTGAATTGAACTAAATGAAACTCATAGCACTTGAACAGAACTGAGAGGAGCTGAATTAACTAGTTTTAACTTTATTTATTTTAATCAAACTGAATCATGCAGAACTGAATGGAAGGAAATTCAACAGAATAAAATAAAAAAATTAAAATGAATTAAACTGAATTAAACTGAGTTGAATGGAATCTAATTGTAATAAACTGAATGGAAATCACTTGAATTAAATGCAATGGCGTTCACTGCAACTGATTTGCAATGAAGTGTACTGATTTGAACTAAAACTAACCGTTTACTGAACTGAAGTGCATGCAACGGGAACATAAAAGCAATGGGTTGAAACTGAACAGAATCCCACTGAACTGAATCACACAGGACAGAGTTGAACTGATTCTAAAAATAAAATGGGTTAAAATTACATGGAATCACAATGAACTGAATAGAACGGAATCCAAGGTGAACTGAATATATTGAGTCCGCTGAGTCACACTGGATCATTTGGCCTTACAAATAAACATCACCTACCTATCATTAATGCTCCAGTTGAGGCACAGGTTTAGCGAGCTGAGCATCCGACACTTCCTCACCACTTCCATCACTGTCTCATTGTTCAGTTCTGAGATGTGCCGCAGATCCAGGACACTCAGGTTTTGCAGCTAAAAGAGACAACACATGCAAAATTTCATGACTGAATCAGAACTTCTCAACAACCTAAGATCAAAATGATCCTTGATAAGCATAAACATCATACTCTTCTTTAAGTAAACAATGGACTTGGTCATTATCACTTTAAAATGTCTTATAGAAAATGCAATAGAAGCATGCAACGTTGACATTTCTGATGAGCAACAGGATGTATCTGCAAGAATGAAGTGAATTTTCCTTTTGTGTGCAGAGTAAATATGTTTTCTACCACATGCTGCACCAAATACAACAGAACAAATACAGAACAAAACCAAACAAGGCAGATAAGTGCTGCAGAATTGTTTATCGTTACTGTTTACCATTCTGCACCCGCACGCCTGGTGCGAGGGGTTACCAGCCAAAATGAGCAATCGCTTTTCATCTTCCTTTCATCCCTCCCACTTCCAATAATCCCACTTCCCGACCTGAATACCTTATAAAAGAAGGTTTAGATTAATCCCCAAGTTAAAATCTCAACTTTCTGACACGATATTCAACAAGCGTCCCTGCTGCCTTAACTATCCAAAGGCTTTTCAAGACACAGCGCAGGTGTGCAGACTCAGATACAGACTCATAACTATTCAAAAGAAAACTGCAAACACACAAATACAAGCTTACGCTCACACACACAAGGGGATGCAAGATAAGAGGGGTATGATATACAAGCAAGCCGCCAGGGAGGCATAAAGGTAAATGTCATGTCCGAGGCTAAAGAGAAAACAAGCTTACAGTTGGTGTTAAGATCAACGAGCCCTGTTGTTGGCTCCATAGGCATGACATATACCGACCAGCATGAAGACACATGGGGGGGGGGGGGGGGGTCAAGGACCAAGGCTTACTGTGTTGAAGTAAGCACACATGTAAACACTGTTCCCAGCCTCCAGAGAGGTTAAAAGCATACAAGCAGCAAACAAACACGGTAAAGTGTGCAAGCTGCTGCGCTACGCTAAAGGACATATTTTTTTTAAAAAGCTTGAAAAAACCCTTCTTCTTAGCGGCTTGTTGTGAGAGTTGAATCCACACCTCCTGTTATAAAATGTCTGCTCAGGCATGGAAAAAAAAAACATGAAATACAATTTCGTGCAGCACATGCTCACCTGTACTCTAATAGCAACACAAATAAAATAAATAGCTTGTTTGTGCGAAGATTGGTATAAAAAAATCCAGCTGTGAGGATGAAGGAGCGGCTAAAATGGCAAAGTAGACTATTGTATCAAACGGCAAAAACTGCTTATTAGTTATCAATGAGGTTTGACAAAAACGGAACAAAAACCACAAATATGGACAAACTGCTGTGTGCCACTGTGGTCACCATTGAATCGAAGTGGTAAATTATTCATTCTGGGGGCTGAGCAGGGTGTGCATGCCTGTGTGAACTCTCATTATTCATTTTGTTTGGACATAAACATGCTTACACATTAAGATAATGGGAACTCAGCATCTTTTGGGGGGGGGGCGCAAAATCCAAGATTTAATAATCACTGCTTGAGGTGTGGTGTAGGTGATGAAAGGTTTAGGTTCTAGCTCTACAAATATTCATAGGAAAAGAAATGCAGAAATCCACAGAAATGCAGTTGAAAGTTTTTACACACATCCTCACATACCTCCTCTCTTACAATGACTTTTCATGTCCATTCGGTGTTTGTGATCAGTATACCCGAAGTAAATTTTCAAAGCCTCCACATCAAAAGTAGTATTTGTTCTCCTAATCTTCAAAACTGCTTATCTCTGCTGAAAAAGAATTTCTACTACAGCCAATAGGCAGTGTTTCATTGATGTGGGTAACCAATAAGAAATCAGGCCAACCGGAGAGAGTTTCCATTGGCTGAGTGTGTAGCTAGGTTGGAGGGAAAACCCCTTCAAAATTGTAGGAGATGGGGAAGGGAGGAGGTGCCAGGGGTGTACACAGCCACAGCTCTAACTTTGAAAAACCCAACTGAACAAAACCATTGCACAAAAATAAATACTGCAATCTAAGAACTCCTGCCAAAAACAGAATACGCTCAAAATCTCTGAAATTAAAAGTTACAAATAGCAGTGTCAGAGCAATTTGACACACTTCCAAGAATAAGAAAGTAAATGTGGCTGCTTAATAGTTTTCAGTTTTTATTTTTTATTTTTACTGCAAACTAAGAGCCAATCAGGACCAATTCAGTGGAAAGTAAAGTAGGAAAATATGGAGAAGTATAAAATAAGAGAAACCGAGTGGAGGTAAAAAGGTGAGTGAGAGGGAGGAGAACATGTCAGGAAGAAACAAAGTAAGTGAGTGGATGATTTGGGCAGGTTTTTTTTCTTGTTGGCTGAAATCTGTAACCAGGCAGAGTTTGTATCTTCGCCTCCGAGCTGGCAGCTGCAGCGGGGTTATTATTCAAGCCATTCATAACACCAGTGAAACCTGCAAAATCCAGCTGCTCCTAGACCAGCGGCTCTTCTCCTACCACACATACACACTCCAAACAATGAGCGAACTGACTTCCCGAATGCCATGCATACAGATGCACAGACGGTAGATGTGAAAACCTCAATTGTAGTGTTAAAAAAAGTTTGTATTTTGTGTAACGATCAACACTGTTTACAAATATATATATATATATATATATATATATATATATATATATATATATACACACACACACACACACACACACACACACACACACACACACACACACACACACACACAGTTAAAATGACATTTCAGTTTTTAGACATTAGAACTGTCATTTACGAAAAATGTTAAAATATTTAAATATTATCAAACTCTTTGGTAATTTACAAAAAAAGTAGATTAAAGTACAAAAAATTTAAAAATGCTTCTTAGGCCATTTCAGTAATTTTTACCTGAGCAGAAACCTTTACTTAAAATGATTTAGTTAGCTCCTTTATTGAATTTTCTGAACACTTTTTTTTAAACTTATATTTAACTAAAACAAAATCATTAAAATACTCTTTTAATCAGAAAAAAATGGGGCGACAGTTGTATCAGATATAAAAAAAATAAGACAAGAAAAAATATCTAAAATATAGGAATACTGCATTTCAGTGAAACAGTCCATTCCTATATTTATTTCCACATGTTTAACATTTAGTTCTGTTTTAAAAAGACAATGTTTAAAAAAATAATTACTTAAGTAAAAAAAAAAAAAACCTTCTCAGAAATATAAACCTGGATTTGAATTTTAATATGTAGATAACTTATTCAATCATTTAATTCCATCTAATCCATTCAGTGCAAAATCAAACACATAACAGATAAGCCAAAAAACAAACTCTTCACATTTGATTGTGATCAACTGGAAAAAAAATTCTCATTTGAGATATAAGTTTAACAAATAAAAAACATAATTGAAATAATATTCATTTATTCATTCATTTATAATATTCATTAAAATTAAATATAATTTAATCTATATATTTATAACAGACCTCCAAGCAGTTTGAATTTTGACTATTTTTAATTAACTATCTTTCGAAGACAAATAGAAGTCTCAGGTCAAAAAAATTTAAATCCATTGCTGTTTCAAAGCCAACGTGATCTGCAGCATTTGAAAAGACTTATTTAGAAGCTTACGTCACTGAGTAAGTGGATGTCACAGTTAGTACACCTGTGTGTGCTCTGCCATGCAGTCAATTTTTTACTACGTCTGATATTACTACATATATTTACACGCCGCCAAGCAGGAAGTGGACGCCTTAGTGTACCCTGTGCAAAAGGATATGATGTCACGCATTTGAGCGTTGGCACAAAATAACATGAGCTCATGGTTGTAACTGTCCATCAGCGTCAATGTCTCCGGCTCACAGGGAGTTACATAGCTTTATAAAACTACAGACAGAGCTGGCATTGTTTTATTCATAAACAGCGAACATGCTGGATTTGGAAAATCTGAGCTGCTGTTTTATTGCTGCAGTAAAAATACGTCCATTTCAAGATTTAGTATGTGAGTTTCGTCAGGACAAAAAAAGAAAAGAAAAACAAAACCACCAGCTACTCTGGGGTATGCTTACTGATCCTCAGGGAAGCAACACATGTTTGCAAGTAAAAAAAGGGGGAATAAAAGATTTTACTAAGAGTAAGAGCCTTGAGATGCATGGACCAGAAAGGATGAGTAGAGAGTGGTTTAGAAGATTTAAGGGAGCCAGATAAAAGATTAGCCACACATTTTGAAGTGTATTCAACGTCCTCAGCAAGGAGTCAAAGTCACAAAGTGCCTCTGAGGTGTTTGCTCGGTTGTCCGTATGTGTTGGGGGACTGTGTGTATGAGACAGGATGAGGTGGGGGCAAAGAGGAAGAACGAATGGCAGAGGTGATACTAGGTGAGCACGAGTGCGCACTCAGGCAGACAGGCAAAAGGTGTGCCACGACAACCCCATTTTATGCAGCCCTCCCCTCTAAAAATCATACAAAAGAACACACAAAAACATGAGAAGACACAAATGAAATGGTATTTAACATGTCAATGTTTTTCTCAGGGAAATATATTTCTAATGAGGCTTTTAAGATGAAATTCAGACCAGATGTCGGCAACAACCCAAGAAATGTACCCGTGCAAAGAAAAGCATGTTATTAAGGGTAAAAAGCATAGTGCTTTCTCAAGACCCTTTCTCAAGAGTGAGCAGAGATAGGGTCATAATCCAAATATACAAAGAAAATAATTTTATCATTATCCGGCCACAACCATGCGTGCCTTACAAGATTTCTTACAGAGGAGTGAAAGGAATTGTTTGAAGAGCTGACCAAAAGCTAAGAAGCACTTGCAGCCAACAACAAAAAACAACAACAAGCAATGCACTCAACTGCAATGGTGTCTATGCCTATTAACCCCTCCTTTCCACCGGACGCGTAAGCAGCACGTTACAAGAGCAGCACGTCATACGCAGCTGATAGCCACCACTGTAGTCAATAGAACCCTTTCCACCAGAGGCGAAAGCAGCACGAGTCTGCGGCGTCTGAGGAGCGACATGTCGCAGCACTTTTCTAAATATACGCGGCAGTCCTATTTTCTAAGCAGCACGCCTCTGAAACACGTAAATTTCTACATTTTGGATAGAGGAGACAGGAAATATACGGCTCGGCACCGGAAATTTTCAAAATAAAAGAAACGTGCTGCTTTGCGGTTGCTTTACTTAAATAAATGTCACTACCTGTGCGGCCGGTGAGAAGTCAGTACCTCGCGGGAGGGGGCGATTTTGGATATTCCCTGACATAACATAAACTTATTGGCGAATATAAAACGGACATAAAACACCAACCTTTTGGAGTCATGTTGTTGTCTTTTCCTGGTTATTATTGTCATAGACGTTTATATATGTCTATGGTAGTTGTGTTTACTGACGAAACCACACGTGATTTTGCTAATTTCACGTGATTTCGTGCTCTCTCTGTGACAGCTGCTTCCCTGCTGCTATGCGCCTCATACGCACCCGGTGGAAAGGGCCAAGCAGCAGAATACGAAAGTGAAACGTGCTGCTCCTGTGACGTGCTGCTTACGCGTCCGGTGGAAAGGAGGGGTTACTGCACAAGACTCCACTGCTGAAAAAAAAGCATGCTGAAGCTTACTGAAAGTTTGCTGCAAAAGCCAATTAAATACTGGGAGCATTATTCACACACATGACACCAGAACGATAATCTTTGGGTCTCATAGTACAAATGAAAGTAGATTTTTAACAAAGCAACAATCCCGAACACTCAACTATGGAATCTCTTAATTTGTTGTAAAACAAAGCTACTCAAATATGCAGGTCAGTCACCCAACTTGAATCAAATTACAAATCTATGGATTGTTAACATGTGCTGGGGTCAGAAGCGAAAGCAGCCTGGTGACCAGACTGAATGTCATCAGGCTGCTTTCGCGTCTGACCTGCACCGCCGAGATCATCTGCTGTGAGGGGACAGACGTCGCTGTGATACACATACCTCCGTGCTAACTTGGCAAGCCTCTGGAATCATGTTTAATTCATTTTCCACCAGTCTGTAGGGGGGCAATCCAGGGGTGGCGGAGCCTCCCTCAGAAAGTAATCGGTGAGTAAGTTTCTCTACTCGTTGTGCATCTGGGCTCCTCCATGCTAACATCGACTTGATGCTAGGTTGAGACCAAGAGCAGGATGCTCCGCTTCTATCCAGGGTTAGAAGTGCGTTCAAGTAGCCTACTTATACACAGCTTCGCAGTGTTGGCAGTGAACCGAGACTTTTTTGTTTGTTTGTTTTTTTTAGTCAAAGTTGTCCCAAGCCCCACTTTGATGCGACCTCTTCATGACAATGCTACTTTTGAAATACACAGAAAGTCGCAAGAAACTGAGTCGGCCTGTGGGTTTTATTTTCAGTCATGTGGTGTGGTAAAGTGTTTAATTACTGCCACATAGCAAAATTAATTGCATTCCTTCAAAACTCACACTTCGCAACAGAGAATGCGTTAATTGATCGGTAAAAAAAAAATGTCATGGATGAAATTCTTAATGATCAATTAATCGAGCGTCAATTAATTATGCCCATCCCTACTGTCTACCCCTTATTTTTTCCATTTCTATTCCCCTTTTCTTTTGTAATCTCCTTCACTCGCTAATCCTGCATGTGCCTGTCTCGATAACAAACTCAGTGGTGAGAAAAGGCTCAAGGTGATAGAGAGAGATGGGGTTTTTTTTTTGGTACACTAAGTCAAACGTCCATATAAGGCACGCAGAAACCACCGCAACAGCGCAGGATGACAGTCACGGCACACTGACACTAGTTGGGCCAGTAATGAGACATGATATCCTCACCCTCCAGAGGTCAAAAAACCTCTCTGTCTCTGTCTGTCTCTGGGTTAAAAGTCTTACAGCCAAATGAATTATTCTTCAATTACTCTTGCATGAGACACACATCATCCTTAGGCTCTCCTCTCCTCATTATATTCATAAATCCCCCAATCTCCTCCATACAGCAGTCAAGAAAATTATTATTACAATTGAGACTCATTTGGCGACCTCCACAACCCCATTACCTTTCTTCCTTCAAATCCCCTCCGCTGCCTGCTCTCCCCTTTATCCCCTCTCCACCACTTCTGAGACACAACACGCATGTACCCATACATTTGTACATAGGATATGGGTGGGAGCACAAACATACACACAACACACACACTTCTTGGTTGGTGTTGGGGGTTATCAGTTTGACACAGGGCGCTGTGATTATGTATTTTCTGTGCTTCATTCAGGGGGTTGAGGAGATAAGGGACCAGCAGACAGCAGCAAAGCCAGACACCACTTTACCAACGTGGGGTGGAAGCTGAAGAGAGATGTTTATAAAAGGTGACAACTTCACCGTTCATGGTAACTAAAAACAGTAAACAAACAAAACGCAAAAACATTCACACCCGCTAAGCTTCTTTAATAACTTTTAACTCCAAACTTATAATTAAGTGCACATTTTTTTGAAAGGGTAACAAAGTAATGAATAGTTTTTACAAATACTGAATTTCACCATTGTGGGATTAATAAGTATTCATTCATTCATTCATTCATTCATATCTGAAAAGTGTGGCGTGGATTAGGGCTGAACATCATATCATGAATATATCCTTATCGCAATATCATTCAATCGCATTTGCAAATCTAAAGGAACTGATTAGACTACAATGTTGCCTAACTATTTAAGAACCATGTACTCATGCTCTCTATTCCTGCATTTGTTGCCAATAGTTGCTTAATGCAAGATAACAAGTTGTAGAAAAAGAGGGCAAGGTGGTTAAGTTATGAGGAACTACAACTAAGGGTGCATTCACAGCAGCCCTTTATAGTCTGCTTTCATCAAACTCAAGTTCATTTGGCCACAATGTCCGGTTTGTTTGGGGAGGTGTGAACGCGCAATCCATCTCTGATTCGGACCAAACAAAGCGAACTCTGGTCTGCCTAAAAACATAAGTCTTGGCTCGGTTGAAGTGAACTCTGGTGCAGCTCGACTGCATATGTGAAAGCCAAGAGGGCCGGAGAACGCTCCAAAAGCAGCAAACAGACTATAGCACAGGACACTCCAGGTAAATAAAAACAAAACGACAGTGCAGAATCAACTCATCCTCATTATATGTTCATGCGGAACCCATTGCTGCAACATATTTGTCTGGCACTGTGGCACATATGCCAAAGACAACTAGGCAATCGTAAATCTGCTAAAATCTGATGCCACTTCATGTTTGTTTACATTTAACTGAACTGGAAGTGTCCCCCTAAGTAGCCCTTCTTGATGCAGCATCACCACAGCCAGGGAGGTAAACATGTTGATCAAAAGGTTTGTTTCATTTGAAAAAGTGCAATGTGAAAGCAAACCACACCAGGTCCCCAATCGAACAGAGTCTACCATAATATCAGGTGTGAAAACGACCAAAGCTGTTTTCCTGCAAAAACAGCGGATGTCAAGCAGAAGAAGAAACCTTTTCAAAAAGACCTTGTTGAGAAGGATATATATATATATATATATATATATATATATATATATATATATATATATATATATATATATATATATATATGTGTGTGTGTGTGTAGTCAATGTGTGCTATGAACCCAAAGCAGAAAGACATTGTGCCTGATTTATCAATATTGGAAATAAAGAGCACAAAATTGCGCGCCAAAAAATTTGCACAAAGGGCATTTTCCTGATTTGTGGGTGATCTACTGAGATTGCGTGAAAAATCATAACAGGCGCAAAGAGCATTATTCAAATGAGGACTTTACATCCGCAGTTCTGTGTGCCAGCTTTTCTGCCCCATGCACAGCGCCACAGTCAGAGAGAGGAGGAATCGGCTCATTGGATTCATGATGCATTTTTGGCAAAAAAGGTGGGGGAGAATGACATACCTGTCAAATCTATGGCTGTTAGAGAGTTGATTACTATCAGACTAGAATGTCTGTAAATGCTTTTTTTTTTTTTTGTCATTAACAAACTTAATGCATTCGGTTCAACGCGCCGCTCTCTACTTCATGCAGGCAGCGTATTCCAGAGACAGCAGGTGCAGATGCGTTGAGGGCGCAGACAATTATCATGCTTCTTTGGAAAAAAGGGAAAAAGATCGACTGTCAGGTTTATGGCTATTAGAGTGCTAATTACTATTAGGTTAGAATGTGAGTGAATGATGTTTCTCGTTTGTCAGTAATATACTTATCGTGGTGGAGCATAGTTAAGACATGCCTTTCAGAGGTGGTAAAAAAAAGGCACAAAAAAAGCCGGCGCAAACAGTTTCATGTTTGATGAATCCCACTGTGTGTGGAATACCTACTTATTTGGATGTTCTCTTTCCAATATTTTGTGCCTTCTGACTGAAACCCCCACGTTGCATATTTATCAAGGACAAAAGCACTAAATGGGATGTGTGCATCTAGCTGCGGGTTTAACGAGTGCAGTCCTCCCTGCGCCGTGTTTTTGTTTAGCAGGACAGCTGAAGTTCAGTTGGATTGTAAGGTGAGCATCAGCAAACCACCATAGCTCTGACTGTATGTTTAGTACAATTCAAAAATATGTATCTATTCAAAAGGGAAATAAATGTTATCATAATTCATACTATCCATGTCTCTTCAAAATGTTGTTGTGGATGGTGATGCTGTTTTCCTTTTTAAATCCGTCTGGCCAAATAGTTAGAAAACTGGGCAGAGAGAAGTTGGAGTTGAGGTTATGATCGTTGCCCATTAAAATCGATGGAGGAGATGGTTTGAAATTCCTCCTTCTCTCTCTGCTCTTTGCTCCTGCTCTGCATCCATGAAGCTTCCTTTTCAGACTCTCTGGGATTTGTGGTCAAAGTTCAAGTATTATTTGAACTTTTGAGATGCTAATCAGCTGTTCCCAGTAGTAAAAACAATACCTTGTTGGCATGGTTATGAATCATACCTGTTTGAAAGTAAAAAAGTATAAGCAAAAATTATTTCAGCTGCACAGCATCCAAGCCAGAATGATTACCCATCCAAACGCGCAAAGTATCAGCTAAAATAATTATGAATCAGTCAAGTCAAGAAAAAAGACAAATTACAACTAACCCCAACATGCTGTGACCATGAGCGGGGTAATTCTAGTTTTGGGTTGTTGTGTTGCTGTAAAGGTGAACCTCCTCTCAAGTCTTTGACTCTTGGAGGTAGATTTACTCATTCAGTGATTTCATGGCAATAGGTCGTGTCAGATTTGATTTTAGAGTATCAGAGTAAAAGGGGTGTGAATAGAAACGAATACCAGATGTTTCGGATTTTTAATTTTAATTTTAAACATAATTTATTTCATTTTGCAATCATGCACTACTTTGTGTAGGTCCATCATATAAAATTCAAACTAAATACAAACAAATCCATGGTTAAGTGACGAAACATGGAACAGTTCTGGAATTATAAATTGTTTTTTTAGGACAATATATGGTTTTCCTTGGTTTGGAGCCTAATTTGAACTCTGAATGTTCTGAACCAAGCGCTGCACGTTATACTGTACAAGGATAAATAGAGCATATGATTTTAGTTATGAAATTAAATATCTTCCCTGTCATGAACCAGACTGTTTTATATGCCTATAAACACACAAAGAGAGAATGAAGTATTACCCATGGTCCAATTCTGTCAAATTCGTAGAGCATTAATCAACTTGTCCCAACTTTTCTCCCTAGAAGAACAACAAAACCACTGAAGCAGCACAGCTAAATTAATCTAAAAGGCCCCAAATTAAGACCAGAAACATCCAAGTTCTGCACATCACAGAGACAACACAGCTATTACAGTGTCCAAATATACACCGTTTCATCTCTGATGCATTTTTCAACAGTCTCCCTATTTGTTATACGTTTGGCTCCTGTCCCGAGGGTGAGAACTTTCGCACAGACAGCAAAGCCCTTCTGCGGCCCAAAGTGTCTAAGGGCAGTGATAGGCTGATGTATGAGGAGGGGCATTATGGGTAGGCATGACAAGGGAAGGGGAAGCCGTCAGTGGGACATCTAAAGCTGGGGGAATGAAGGCTCTCTGGCACAGACAGCAGCTCTCAAACACTGGCTCTCTGATAGAGCCGACCTTGGGCTTAATCACTACCAGAAGAAAAGAGCAGCTTGACAGGAAGATGGAGAGACAGAAGGAGAGTAAGCATGAGTGTGAGGGAGAGAAACAAAAAAAACACAAACCACATGAGAAGAATGGAAAGAGATGAATACAGAGAGCAGAATAAAAAAATACTGCACAAGAAAGACACACAGGTTGCAACACTTAAAAAAGTTACATCATAACTCTCAGGGTGTTCCTCGTCTTTTCGGAGCTACAGAGTGAAGACAGCTACAGAATCTGATTAACAGAGCAGGTAATATACTGCCTATAGACATAAATCAAATACTTTACACACATATCTGAAGAGCAGGCTGCAGAAAGACTTTAACCCTCTATGTACAACCTACATATCACTAAATAAACATTAAATATATTACACACCTCTGTACATAGCACACTGTGTTCAGGTGTACTATGACACACACATCTAATTCGTTTGGAAGTTTTTACTAAGAAATAGAAAACAAAGTTAATAACAAACTGATTGAGGAAGTAGCTGATGTCAAAGAGGTCTACCATTGGCTAAAAAGGGAAACACAGTGACAATCATGGCAGCACAGGAACAGGGTCTAAGCACTAGAGCAAATATAGGCAAAGGTCTATCACATTAGACAGGGTCCAAGATGCAAGCTGGGCAAAGACGCCACTGAAACAGTCCAACATATAATAGCTGAGTTAAAGATCCTGGTATGGAACACCATGTCAATAACCTGACTGAAAAACAAGAACATATGTGCTGGGTACAGGCAGGCGGTCCAACAGTCAAAGTAGAGAGACACCACCAAGAGTGGTAGACAAAGATAAGGTTTACATCTTGTGGGACCTTTCAGATCCAGAAGCATAAATTGGTGATGGCTAACCAACTTGGATATTGAGGTGGAGATAAAGCCTAAAAGACAGGAGTAGTGATAGACATTATGATTCCAAGCAACAGCAACATCAAAAAGAAGAAATACCAGAACGCTGGAAAAAACAAGATGAAACACTGAACCTGTGGAAATCCAAGACCTCTGTGGTGCCAGTGGTCATCAGTGCACCGGGGGCTTTGATCCCCAAGGGGGATAGTGGCTGGAGAGGATTACAGGAACCTCTGGGACCTCTGTCCAGAGGAGTGCAGGTATATAGCACAGCTGTTTTCCTATCTATTAGTTTCAAAACACATCTGTCTCACTTGAACGACATATTCTCTTGTCTTCCCGATTTAGAAGATCGAGTCAAGTCCAATTTATATGCAAGAGAAACAGGAAATCATTGAGTACTACTTAAAATGTTTTAGGAGTTCTAATCGCAAGGTAACTGATGGGGTACCAAGTGACTTTGTGGTAGAACAGGAACACCACAATCCTAGACGTAGTGGTCCCAGGTTCAACTCCCCCATTTACTCCAAGTTTTCCCCTTTTCTCTCTGCTCTTCTTCATGTCCAAATACCAAAGAATAAAGGATACTAACGCCACTAAACCTTTACAAAAGTAAATAATAAATGACAAAAAAAGCATAGGAAATGTTTGGGGTGTCAATATTGTGGAACTGATCCTGTTGTTGAAAAAACTTATTTCTAACATTCAATTTTTCCTTCAGTGAACAATCTCTCATATTTTTTCAGTGTGAGATCCTGCTACTGCAATAAAAGACACATATTTCTGAAGGTGTTTTCATACATATTTTACCAGGGGTGCCAATCAGTGTGGTAGCCACTGTAAACATGTGTACTATATATTACAGTATACATATTTCTCAGGTTACCAACTAAGACCTAGCGCCAAATCACTGAGGCTTCTAGGACACCCCCAAAGCCTCCCTTCAAGATGTTTTTCATCAATAACACAGCCTTGGGAAATAACAGACTTCATCAATAAAACTGTTATTTATGTTGAGAGCTAAGAGCCAACATTGAGCTTCAATCTAAAAAACAACCATAAATAAAAATGTAAAGTAAAACCCTGACTCACATGGCCACAAAAAAAACAATATTTACTTTTAAAATCATCAGTTTCTCTTGACATGTAAAGCTGAATGTTGTGTTTAATTAACAACTAGTAGGGAGAGTGTTGCACAGCTTGTTCACTTGCTGAGAAAACATTGTTTTGCCTTTTAGTTACTGAGCAGAGGATGATTTATCAGCACAAACCCTGAGTTGTGATCCTCGTCACTGAGACAGAGGAGACACCGTATAACAGACAGCATATTGCTGCAAATTCTACATCAAACTTGTCACAACATGTCGTCAATTTCTACCTCCAGCTCTTTCCATTTAGAAAATACAATTTTAATTGATTTGCTCATATCCCGACTTGGGACAAATCAATATAAGAAAAACAAGGTGTTACAGGAGAGAACAAATAAAACTAGATGGTTTCCTCCATCTTTTTTTCATTCAGAAGCAGAAACTGAGCGGGTTGGGAAGATTATTAGAGAGAGTGTGATCTAAAAGGAAAAGAAGTAGGGAGGGAAAGCACAATAATCGAACAAGAGAGAAGCGCCGCAGTCCCGGAACCACACGGAGGTCCGTGGAGTCATCAGAAATGCAACGATTTCTAAAAGTAAGAATATGATTTTTAAATTGACAGATGATGGGACCAGGTGGGAATCAATGAGAGGAGGAATCAACTCTCAAACAAGATAATTGCTGTCCGAGATTATAGAGAGATGGAAAAAGGAGGAGGTGGAATGACTGAGACGTAGCCAGAGAGATGGAAAACAGAAAAAAGTTATTAAAATAGAAGATTGAACTTGTGAACTTATCTGTGCTTAAATTTTAAATGCTTTGGGGAAAAATATCTAGCTTTTCTAAATATAAAAGTAACTTGCCAGGAGTCTCTTTAGCAAAAGAGAAAATAAATACATAAATAAATACATTGAATGTTGTAAGAAAAGACAGATCAATTCTGAAAATGTTACTAAGAGATGAAGTATCATTTCAGATTAATAATGAAATAGATAGTCAACAGTTTGGAGAACTGAGTAATGAACAGAAGCATATATTCAGTTAGAGTAATACGTCTGAAGCAGCATAGATAACTTCATTTAATCATTGTTGACGCCCAAAATTACTCATGGAAAGATCTACAGTCGAGCATGGTCAAAGCTCTTTGCTCCTGCCACTCCAGGGTGACCCACTTTTCTATAACCGGTCAGCTAAAAAATGGCCTTGAACAATTATTCTCTAAATCCAATCTGGATCCTGACCAAACAGCAAATCAGTTGAGGCACAATGGAAATATGTGTAAACCTAAAGTGCATTATTTTATGCTTGTACTTAAACTTATTTGTACTCAAAAGCACTACTGTAAACAGATTCCATACATTAACAAACTCCTAGTTGAAAAAATTTAGTTGTTCACTTATAATCCATAATTTCCTACAATGTTTAAGAGAATTGTGTCAGTTAATGCCAATTTTTGAAAATAATTTAATTACTTTTTAATAATGTTTGTTTAAACTGTTCTTTTAATTTGTATTAAATCAGATTTGATTTGAAAAAGTGTATTGTTATTTTGAACTATATCATGATAATTATCTAAACTGTTCCGATAAAGAAAACATTGTAATATTTTATTTGTTAGTATGGCCCATACATACTGCTAAGTATTTTAAATGTATCTGGATATATGGCCTTTACAAGTTTTAACTCAGCTGTTTTGATGTTATTATGTCTTGTTGTCCTTTAAGCTTAGTCTACTTTGTTTATTTTTGTATGCAAGACAGGCAGTTAATTTTTTGAGGCGTCAAAGTGAATGGAATTGATCAAGTTTAATTAAAAATGTAATAAAACATTAAAAGAAGAGCAGATTATGGTCACAAATAAGTGATTATAATAAAAAATAGCTTGTGGTCTGGCTCTCAACGGTTTCTAGAATAAGTTTTAGGTTATTATTAATCAGATTTGGACCTTTGAGCTTGAAATTTCAGAACCCCTGGGCTAGAAAAACACCACAGACAACTTTTTTAATTTTATGACATGTCCTCTGGGTGTTTTGCACATATTCTTGCATTCTGAAGATGGTAGTAAAAGCCTGGACTCTAATGGGATTGTAGAAAGTTCAAGGTCAGTGCATCTGATTGGAAAAAAACTGAACTATAAATACGTTAAATCCAAATGAACGACATGATTCATTCAGTTTGCGGCTCTGCACATTGAGAAATCTATAAATATTAGCAGAATTATTAACTTCTTCTTCTGAACTCCTAAATGTTCACCTTGGTTAATACTTCTATAAATAATAATGAGTGTGCTCGTCTGTATAGGTGTGTTTGTGTGTGTACATGTGCCTGCGTCCACCTCCACGTATGCTAATGCTGTTATGACTGGCTGGCTTCATTACGGTCTGTCTACAACACCATGGCCAAGGTCAGCGGAGGCTGCAGAGATGATAGGGGCCAAAACTATGAGCACAAATTAATCTGCTGTTTAATCTAATAATGCAGCGCGGCATCGGGTGCCTCAGTCCTATTAACACAACTGTAATTGCATTTGAGAAGAAATGGGAGCATGCAGGTCCACTGAGGTGTGTGCACACTCAAGTGTACACCCAAGTACATCAAACACAAATCGAATTGTATTACAGAAAGACAAATGGGTGTGGACATAACACACACAGATGCACACTCTAGCTACACACACTCTAGGATGCCATGTTGGGAAAAGGAAATAAATGAGAAGGAAAACACGGTGAGGGATTTTCATGTGAATTCACTTCAAGCAATCAAAACATGAGCGCATATGTGTGTGTCCGTCCGCGTTACAATTTATGGCATGGAACGGCTTTAAGCACGGAGCACTGCTCATTAGCATGGTAATATCCAAACAGCGGGGTGTACTCGCAAGAGCAGCGTATTATTAGGATTCATCTCATTGAGCTTTCATGAGATTTAAAAGTTAACACAAAATAACTTGAAAACTAAGTCAGAGATAAAAACCCAGAGTGAGTGCCTGATTTCATTTCATAAAAGTTAAATATACCCCCTGGAGACAACCTGCAGCAACATCTAGGAGCTGGCCTGAAGTAAGCCGATTAGACAGAAAAAAAAAGAACTTTTGGTGACATTTACTGAAACAAGTAATTACAGCCAAACATGGAAGTTTATCTTTTACTGGGACTGCGGGAAGTATGTTATCTTCAACTTATAAGTAAACACACAAGTAGAGTTCTGAAGAGACAATGGACCTCCACTGATAATTTAAGGTTAGTATGATAATCCAAGAGAAGAACTGGTTTGATACTCACCGCAGTAAGATGGATGACACCCTGAGAGGTCACAGGGCATCCCATGAAGCCAACAAACTGCAGCTCGGCACAGTGCTCCGCTACCGCCTGCACAGACTGATCAGTGACCTGGACAACAGGAAAGAAATAAGGAAAACAGAAAGAAAGGAAGAAAAACAGTTTAGAGTACTCTCAGTAGCAGTAAACGCTTTAACTTTGGCTTATGTCTTCAAAGCACCTGGGGTCTTATTTATAAAGCTTGCTTACGTACAAAACCGAGTTTGAAAGCTGCGAAAGTCACTTTCAACGCAAATTCTGGGATTCATAGAGAGAGAAAAAACGTGGCAGAAAAATGTGCACAACTTTAAGCACACCTAGGACCTTGCTGCTTACTCACATTTTGGACACGGAGGACACAAAACAAACACAGCTGTAAACGCACAGATTGGCGAATGGGCGACATGACCGCACAACAGACAAGGGATAAGCAAGTATAAATATTATTTATCGATTATTTTTGAATCCCTTTTAGACAACTGTCACAAATTTGATTCAAACCACCACAAAGTGAAGGTGAATTATTGTGTGAATATAACACATGCCAAGTAATGCATAATCTATACACATCAAAAGATTACTGGAAGAAGTTTGTCACCATCTAGAGGTTAGATGTCTGCCCAATTTTGTTTAATTCAGACAACTTGCACCCTAACCACCTAATCAGGAGTGTTTCCATTAGCTATCTTCAAATTATTCATCTGTATTTAATAATTTGTTCAACAGCAAAACATAAATCATTTTATATATTTGGAAATAAACTCATGAGATAAATCTGTAGGTTGGAGCTTGCTTACAAACATAGCTACAGTATATTTGCTCATTACCCTAAACCAAAATAGGAATAGCTTTAATAAAGTTTTTCTTTTTAATGATCTGGTTGCCTTTGTCTGCTACAAATAACAACAACCCCGCAACTCCTCGTTCAGGAAATATTTCTGTAGAATTATTACAAAATATGAGCACCACAGTTTCTTTAGTGACTCAGCAAACGTGATCATTTTTACCAAGAAGTAAAAACAGAGCAAACTGGTGTGGCTTAGAAGGGACAGCGGGCAAGTACTGAAAATATTCATCACCCAACATCTTCTAGCAATATGGAGGACCAAGAAGCAGCAAGGAGGTCAAAGAGGTTGAGTGGGAGCAGAACCTTCTGTTAATAAGGCCAATAAATAGAAAAAACTTACACTGACATTCACAGAACAATCTTTTTATACATAAAAAAAAGTCTTATTTTTTCAGTGATTCTGTAACATTTGCTATATCTCGTGTTCTTTAACGGACAACTTACAGTTGTTATCCTGCATGTTTGATAAGCAAGGCTGTTGTTTCCACTTGCAGACCAGTGCTGATAAACTGATGCTAAACTGTATGATTTATATTGTATTTGTCTCACTAAGACACAGAAAATGAGGGAGAGGGTTAAGGGAAAGATAAAAAAGGAGTAGTAAAAAAGGCTAGCATGGACATCAGCTCATGATAGATGGATCTTTCCTGGTCATTCACTGCCTCTAAACTAACATCTAATAATGGATCATAAGGAAGCAGAACATTTTCCCCGGCTTCCGTTGAATTTATTATTACAGACACTGATAAGTTTTTTGTCTTCCCTGTCGGGTTCCTCTTTCACATCTGGTTTAGTTCTTTACGAGACTTTATGTAGAAAAAATATGAGATCACATTTACTTCTACCGAGATCTTAAATATTTTTATTACAGCTTTTTTAAAGTAGCAGAAACCACAAATGATCAAACTGGTACTTGTGAATCCTCACTTTTTGTCCATCTTTCCTTTGTCTTCTTTTGGTTCTCCTGACCTCAAACCTTTAGATCTGAGCACTTCTTTCTCTCTTTCTAATGTTTCCTCATTTGTCATTTCGCTTTTTTCCTGTATCGCTGCCCACTACCCCCCTCCTGGACTACCTTAAAGGTTACTGAGTCGAGGCAGAGGAAGATGAAAAACCCGGGGAGACAGTAAGGTAGAGAGAAATCACAAAAAGAAAGAACAAGGTGTCCATTTATCTTTCACCAAGTCACAGGATGGCTTATCAGGGTAAAACACCTCCTATGAAGCTCAAAGCTTTGTCTCTCACCTTATCTGGAAGAAGCCAAAGTGCTTACAAAGAGCAAAATGGCTCATAAAGGAGTGTGAGTGCAAAGTATTAGCAGTTATAAGAGACGGATAGAATAAGTTGTGATGTAATAATTGAAAACTGAACAAAGAGATGAGGACAGTATAGATACAATGCTGAAAAAAATGAATCAGGTTAATGTTTTCTTCCATTTTAGGCCATCTAAGTGAGTTTCTGATAAAAAAGAACGATCAAAGGCTGTATTTTTTATGCATATTTATTAAATAGTTTTTATGTTAAGGATTTCTTTGCCTGACTTGACCTGCTATGATCCAGGCTGGAGGTTTCAGAAATTATGACCAAATCTACACATCTAAACTTTAAACAAGTCTCAAAACAAACAACTGACTTACATAAATAAGGCCTAAAAATCATATTAGAAATATAACATTTTTAGCAAATTTACTCATCACCCTGGGAGATTTAGGTTCCTTTATTTTACCAACATGTTTCTTCTGATGAGAAGCAATATTCCAATCTCAAAGACTTGGAGGTCATCATCAAATCAAAATTGCAAAAAAATACCAGCGAAAAGACGCAAAGAGCTGGAAAAAATGGATCTGCTTTCATTTACAATTTATTAAAGCAGTATCATGTTGAAAATGATAGAAAAATCTTTATCTTTATGGACATTACTGCACCCTTTGTCAAGTTTTCTCTTTTGTAAGATAACTTTTTTTCATGCTCAATAACTGCATCTCAAAACTCCCAGTTCCCTGTTCTTTCAAGTTTCAACAGAATATAGGTTTTTGAACAATCAATACCTGGATGAACCTTAAGTTAAGATCTACAACACTCCCCATCACCACTTACTTAGAATACATTACAGTCAGAAGAAAATACCAGAAGGTGATCTCCTGCTTTAACACAACAGTGCATATGGATCAGGACCTTAAGAGCCAATTGGGAATTCAGGAATATAATGTAAAAAGGAATGCCTTTTTAGGTCTGAAACTTCAAAAAAAACTGGAACTGAACAGCTGGCAGGTGAAGAAAGCTGGCCAGAGCTCCCCTAACATGGCCTATGCCAAAAAAACATCAAGGAAAACATTTTCAGGTTGACTACCAACCAAATCGAAGAGACTGAACACCAGCAAAATCAAAACCTTGTGTGAGAGAGCCAAAGGAATCACTACAGACCAAAACTCCAGACTTTGTTTTCCGCTAGTGTTTGTGCTGCAGGAAAGTGGGTGCAGTTGAGTGTCTGAAAGCAGGAGAGAGAAAAAAAATAACAGAAAAAGAGCAGGTTAAACATCTAGAGTAACTCCCAGCAGGTGAGAAAGGAGACAGCAGAGGAGAAAAAAGTAAAATCCCAGCAGAGCAGAACTGGCCAGGAGAGCATGTTCCATATCAAATTAAGTTTGTGCATGTGTCAGCGTCAGTGTGTACGTGAAAAAGACCACATGGTTCTGTAACTAAGATTTGTCTCTAGCCCACAAACACAAAAACCATTCCCAACTTTCAGTCTACTTTCCTTCCTCCTTCTCTCTCCTCCTCTCTCAACCTTTCATGGACTTTGATTTAAAAACATGAAAAGAGTGATGGGATGGCTTTTGGAGAAGTGGCTAGCCAAGAGAGGCCTTACAGCCTTTTAGAAGGGATCTAGTTTAATGGTCTCTGGGTGAAGGAGGTAAGAAAAGCAGGAAAAAAAATCAACAGCGAGCTAGAATGGTGGGAATGCTGCAGTCATAAAGATAGTCTTTGTGCGTGTGCTTTAAAGAGGTGGGGGGTAATTGTTCAGAGTGCTGTGGTAGCGAAAAGAGTTGGTGCTTTACATGAGTGTGTGTTTTTTGTCTGGTTGGTCTGTTGTTCAAAACGCTGGGACAGCACCTTAGGGCCACTTCTCATCCAATAAGGGAGTTTAAACTTGTCAATATTGTCCATCGTATGGCTCGTTTGACTCCATCAAATGCAAAAGCAGGAGATGAGAACAGACCACAGATCTGCTTCAGTCCTCTATCACTTTATTTTATCTTCTGCCAATCTAAAACCACAAACAAACAGCAACATTTTTATATTTTACC
Source organism: Valencia hispanica (assembly GCA_963556495.2). Lineage (NCBI taxonomy): Eukaryota > Metazoa > Chordata > Actinopteri > Cyprinodontiformes > Valenciidae > Valencia > Valencia hispanica. The sequence continues at coordinate 40,159,572 of OY747704.1, forward strand.
TTAGTGCTTTCATTTTACTTTTCTTCTGTACAGATTTCAAAAGTACGTATGTGTTGGTGTAGACTATTTCAGTTGTTTAAGATACTTCTTATTAATAGTTAAAACATGTATTCAAAGATCATGGCCATCCTTCTAACATTTATCTACAAAAGCAGATTTGAGGCTTCTGTGTTAGCCAGTCAGAGTTAGGACAGAAAAATTGAGGCTCAATAGCTGCAGCTGATTGATTTTGATGACCAAACCAAAGTGAATTTTTAGGCTGATATAATAACGATAATGTCATGGAAAAAGCTGATAGTAAATTAGTCGACTGATGCTCGTGAGCTCAGTCTAATAAGTGGAAACATAAGTGAAATGAACGATTTTCTACCTCATTGAGTTTTAACAGTTATCTGATTAAATAATAGTATCCTTTGATTGAAACATTATCATGGTTATGGTGACAGATCACAAAATCCTTTTCTAATAACTATATTTATAATATCAGGTACACAACAGCTAAAACGAAGACTAAAATATTAAAGAAAGAAAGAAAGAAAGAAGGAAAAGAAAGAAAGAAGGAAAGAAGGAAAAGAAAGAAAGAAAGAAAGAAGGAAAAGAAAGAAAGAAAGAAAGAAGGAAAAGAAAGAAAGAAAGAAAGAAAGAAAGAAAGAAAGAAAGAAAGAAAGAAAGAAAGAAAGAAAGAAAGAAAGAAAGAAAGAAAGAAAGAAAGAAAGAAAGAAAGAAAGAAAGAAAGAAAGAAAGAAAGAAAGAAAGAAAGAAAGAAAGAAAGAAAGAAAGAAAGAAAGAAAGAAAGAAAGAAAGAAAGAAAGAAAGAAAGAAAGAAAGAAAGAAAGAAAGAAAGAAAGAAAGAAAGAAAGAAAGAAAGAAAGAAAGAAAGAAAGAAAGAAAGAAAGAAAGAAAGAAAGAAAGAAAGAAAGAAAAAGAATAAAAAAGTCTAACAGGCTCTACTTCCTGAAATATCTGGCATGGACATGGGTGTCATTTTAGCCTCCCGATCACAGGTCTCCAACTCAAGTTCTCAAGAGCTACTGTTCTACATGCATCGCTGCTCCAGCACAGCATGCCATCAAGTTTGGTAGAGGACACGTAGCGAGTCATTCATTTGATTGAGATGGGTTGGGACAGGGATGCATCGAAAAGCTGCAGGACGGTCGCTCTTGAGGACTGGAGTTCGAGACCACTGCTCAATGTAGCCCATTATGAAACAAGGGACAAACCAGTGTGGTGACAGACATAACATACCAGAACCAATGATAAAGTTTTGCTAAAGGAATTGCATATAAAACTAATTAAAAAGCAGCCAAGTCCAAAGGAAAATGGTGATAGATCTTCAGAAACCCTGAAGAAGTTTGAACCAAGATCACTGTAAGAGATTCCATCGGAACCTGAATCCTTGTAAGCCGATTTAAGTAACTTTCTTGGACCAACAGAACTGAACTCACACTACACGAGTGTCCACGCACCTGATCATTTAGTCAAAAAAGCAGAACTAACAGGGGTAGAATTCATTGCATTCATTGTAAAATTACTAACTTACATTTGGGACATTCATTTGGTCGCCAGTCCATCGCAGGTGGACTGGCGACCTGTCCAGGGTGTCAATTTATGGATCACTACACCATCCAGGTTAAATTCTACTTTAGTTCTTGAACACATCAACTAGAACACATGTGCTTGGATATATCCTGTCTGGTGGACAAAGGCTCAGTTGTGTTAGAAAATATCAGTGTGCAAGCAAGTTATAGTGCTTTGATAAATTAATACTAAAAAGGGTTGTTTAAACAATGTAAGCCAGTAAAGTCTGGTATTTAATTTATATTGTAAATATGGGGCTGCACAGTGGAGCTGTTGTTAGCATTATTGCCTTGTAGCAAGGAAGTCTTGGATTTGAATCTTATCCTGGGGTCCTGGAGTTTATATGTTCTGCCGGTGCATTGTGGGTTCTTTTCAGGTACTTCAGTTTCCTTCCACAGTCCAAAAACATTAGTTTTAGATTAACAGATCTCTCCAAAATTGCTATTTCAGTCAGTGTGTAGGTGTGTCTCTGCATTTGCCCTGTGATGAACTATGCCTACTGTCGAGGGTGTACTCCACTTCTTACCCAATGACTGCAGGAGGTAGGAATCAGTATCCCCATTTACTATTTTCTAGAGATCAAGTTGTTCAAACATAGCACAAAACAGCAATCAAAGGCTGGAAGACATGATTCCTTTATGAAAGCATTCTGTTCCTGAAGTGCAGTTGTGGAGCTTTACAATGCTATCCATAAACAGGGCCTGCGAGGTACAAATTGAAGTGGGATGATTTTCATCAAAGTTCTGTTCCTTCCACAGTAATCATTTTCTCCATAAATACTCTCAAGAGGGTGATACTGCAGTGGGCTCATCACAAACAGTCCTAAATGTACACTCATAAAGCCACATACACACAATATAGTGTCTCTCTCTTTTTAAAGAGCTCAGATGGGCTGTATTGATACAGAGGACTGGTGATCTGGCAAAAATCTAAATGAATACCTATCATCCTCTGTAATATCCAATGCCTGGAGACAAAAGCAACATGGAAAGCAGTAAAGTTTTACAACAGCGAAGGAGAGTCTCTTTACTGTGCTGATGAGCAGGAGCTGAGCGTAATGAGCTGCTACTAAAGCAGATCCACATTTACATCCGCAGATAAAATATGTGCATGATTTTCCACATGCATACATGCAATACAATTACACAGGGTGACGGACTTTTGCAGTGTACATGCTGGGCGCAAGTGCACCATTGAGTCTAGACAGATGTGAGGTTCCTGTTTTCCAGCTATCCAGTGCAATGTTTTCCTCGGCTAAAGATGGGGAGCAGACATATTTCTGAGACATGATGGGACGAGAAAACAGGATGGATCATAGTTAGAGGCAGAGAAGAAGAATGGGGGAGGAAGGAAGAGAATGGAGAGAAAGAGGAGGGGGATGAAGAGGAATGAGAGATTTGCAATCTTCTCATGTAAACATAACTTCGCTTCAAGTCTTCAGTGTATTGCTCCGGCAAGCTTGGCTGCTTCTTTCATGCCAGTAAAATCTGACTGAATATGCATGTGACAGACAGGCAGTCAGGAAGATGAGAAAGATGGAGAGGTGTGATGACAGGCCAAACAAGCATTGTGTGTGTGGGTGGGGTTGGTGTTTGTGGGTGAACATGTGAGCACGAGAGCAATCCGATCTTATTAAGAGCGCTGTCGGGATGAGGGGCCGTGATGAGAGTCTTGCATCTCCCCGTCTAATCAATCAGTCTAATTAAGCGAGTTTTATGAACACAGGGCTGGGCTGAGAAAGAATCCGCCAGCACACAGATTAATAACGATTACTGAATTCACTGCAACATATTCTATTAACAATCCATCTATATGCCTCTCCAGCAGCTTTGCTAAAGAAGTCACAGCTTAGCTGTTTCAGGTAATCGTCAGAAAGAAATCAGATGTGATTTGGTCATGTAGATCTATACAACACATTGTCAGGTACACATTTTTAACATTTTAAACAATTTATGTTTGAATATGCCAGCAGACAAGCAAGGAATCTTGCAAATCTTTGCAACAGTGTTTTAATATGGCCACACTGGAGAGTTTTCAAAATAGAACACCCTCGTTAAGGTCAGGCCACCGCATCTCGAAATTGCAGCCAAGTCTGGATTTTAACTAGGCCACTCCGAAATTTACATTGTGTGTTGTTTTTTTCACGCCATTCAAAGGACTCGCTGGTATGCTTCAGATCACTGTTCTGTCAAGTGCACTCTAGTTTGCTTATGTCGAAGACAACAACCCTGGTCATTCTCTTTCAGGATTCACTGGTTGAGAGCTGATTCAATCAATTATGGTAAGCGGCCCAGGTCGGGCTGCAGCAAAGCAGCCACATACCATCACACTACTACCAACGTGTTTAATGGTCAGTAAGAGGTTTGTGGGGGGTTTCTACCTGCTGTTAGTTCACCAGGTGTAAAGGGACACATCATAACGAAGTGTTATGGCAAATGTGAGATGGGCATTTGTGTGAACCTGGGAAGATTCCATGTTTTTTCACGTATGAACAATGGCTCTAACTGTGGTTCTGTGGAGTCTCAAAGCCTTTAGGAACAACTCTATAACTCTTTTCAGATGTGGCTTTGTTTCTCATCTGTTCTTGGATTTCTTTTCATCAGGGCATGAAGTGGTGCTTTGTAAGCATTTTTAGCCTACTTCATGTTGACAGACAGGTTCTAGTTAAGGGATTTTTTATTTATAAAGATCTAGCATTACTCAGGGTCGGGTGCTGCTAGTGAACTTAAACTCAGCTTTTGTGGTTAATCACAGGTAATTCATGAACAAACAGGGTGGGACATTACTTCTTCACATAGGGCTGTATTGGTCCGGATAGCTTGAACACTTGAGAGGTTTCTGATAGATCCAGGGGTAAGGAAAAGCAGGTTCTGAGAACGACTGTATATTTAACTGTAGGTGAAAGCAGAGAATAGAGTATGCAGGGAAGATAAAATGTTACTAATTTTACCATGTTGCTGATGCTTGTCTAATGTATGATATGCTTTTAACTCAAAATAAATCTGGAAAGGCTCTAACCGCAGTCCTCTGTCTTACTCATCTTGTATCTAATATGCAAAGCTCTACAGGATCAGGAGAAGATTTGCAATAAAACTACACTGCTCAAATGTTAAACCTTACAAACCAGTTTTGCTTTTCCATTTTTACTGCACAGGTGGCTCTTTACCACCAACTCCATCCCCTGCAGAGTAGTTTTGGTAAGAATGTGAAAGCAGGTCACAACAAAAAGAAAGGCAGTGGAGCATGCTTGTATGTGTTTGTGTGTTTATGCTGTCAAGTCTTCACTTCGAGCAGACCTTTAACCACCAGCAGGGGTCTTCATGTGTGTGGTGTTAGCACTGCATGCTGCTGGGCTACATGGGGCAGCAAGTGCCAGCAGCGACATAACAACCCTCCGACTGGCTGACTGGCTACCCACGAAGCCACACTTTGGACAGTAAGCGTGTTATATGAATGATCTAAAAGCTTCTACAGTTTCCTCCAGCTTTATTGGCACCCCTGTTAAGGAAGTGTTAAAAGTCTTAAACTAAATTCATCTATTTTTGCAGGAGCAGTTATACAATGGAAAGTTTGAAAGATCCACCCTTTAATCTAAGTGCATTTTTTTATTTGGGGAAAACAATCCCACATTACTAAATAGATAATAAAACGTAGGTCAGCCACTTGTGTTACGGCCCTGACTCACTAAGCGAGCCAGTCACAGCCGCACAACAGCTGACTAACATAAGACCAAGCAGGTCATAATGATGTACGGTTAATGTGACCAGCCAGCTGGACAATTTAGAAGTTTAAACATGATTCAGAAGTCAGAGGAGAAGAGTAAAAAGGCGAGAAACAAATGAAAATTAAACCATTTGCGCGGCCGACACCAGGATCGCTACACTGAGTTTATTGCTTTGAAAAGAATTGTATGGGAAGACTTTTGACACTGCTTTTATGCTTAGTGTTGTCGCCAATGCCTCACTATAACAAATATAATTCCTTACTGCCGGTATTTATTTCTTAAAGTTCACAACTGTGATGAATAACACCTTTTCCACCTTTATAAATGGCCAGAGTCAGTTTAAGGGTGTTTTGTCTTTGCAGGTTTATAACAGAAGTAAGTTGAGAATCAAGTATAAGATTGGGTTTATCAGCACCCAACAGTCGTGATGGGTCTGGTCTGAAATAAATGGCTCTTTTCCACTAGTGTCTACTCCGCGCGGCTCGTTTCTGCTCTACGTGGTTATAAGGGTTTTCCACTGGTAACTGTTACGTAGTATCAGTCCCTTTTTTAGAACCTACAATGCTGGGTTTCAGAGCATGCTGAGTTGAGCTGAAAACGCAACGTCACAAGACTGATTTGCTAGTGTGGAGTCACCGATTACCTCACAAAAGTAACTCCCTTGCAATAATACAACCCTCAATTTCTAAAAACTGACAGCTATTGAGCATATTTGGAGTTTTTAAAAACAATGGCAGACTGAGCAGAACGTTTAGCATAGTTTTCATGTCCTCCATTGTTGTGTTGTGTTTGTGTGGCGTACAGATCACATAGTGCTACTTTTCTCAATCATATGATGACCCCACCCACTGTAGCTGTTACACAATGGAAAACCACCAGAACTGTGTATTGTTGAGTTGAGTATCATATTTATCAACTGTGTTAATCATCTCTTGCTTTACTGATGTGTCTCTTGCTTTATTGACTTTTAATTTCCAATGTTATATTCTGTTATTTCTTTTGTTTTTCTGTTTTTGTTTTTTCTCTCTTTTTTTAAATCACCAAATTAAGTAAAGCACTTTGAATTACCCTGTTGTTGAAAGTGTGCTATACAAATAAAACTGCTTTGCCTTGCCTTGAGTTGAACTATGCTGCTAGGGGCTCATGGAAAAGGGTCAAAAGAATGAATGTGTGTTAACTGCTGTAAAAGTATGAGAAGGACCTGTGATGCAATGGGATTCCAATGCATCATGACTTCCTTGAAATAACAGAACATTTTAAACACAATTCTGACAAGAATCTGCTAAAAAAAAACTACAAATATGTCATCACTAGGTATTTTAGCAAGATATTCCAATGCATAAGTCCAATTCATCTGAAAATGAATCTTTGGTCAGTTGTATTGTCAAATAATTTGTGCTTGTTATTTCCTGTTCTTTTCAGCCCCACAGAGACAATGGCATAATAATCAATTTCATCTTATTTCTGTTACTGCTCATCAGTTTTATTCAAAAGAAAAACTGTTAGATTTGAAGTTTATAACTTATCACTGTAAATCTATTAGTTTGGTCTATTTCTGTCTCGATGAGACAAAAAATATTGGAGCATGTGTTAGAAAAGTAACAATAGCTCCATTTAATCTGAATTTTTCTTCTAAGTTCTACTGTGCAGCTCATAATAAACTTACTGTGCATGTATTATTTGCAGTCTGACTAAAGTGGTGCAAAGCTGTTCATTTTCTCAACAAAGGCTTGAATTCTTCACGTCTCCACTGAGTCAAAAATGCCATAAAATTATCTCAAAGCACACTGTATAGTTTTCAAAAATCGAAGCTGCCTCTGCAATATGACTATGTTCGAAAAAATAAAACTCCAAGGATCAATAAATCCACTTTTCTCCCGCTGTGGCCATCACAGATACATTTGGAAGAGAAATCCATATAAAAACCTGCCCTGTCGTTTTCAAATACCTCACAAGTAACTACCACCTACTTTGCAACCATAATTCAGTAGCCTGAACAAAAGGAGGATTTTGTGGGTTCTTTTCCACACAAAACACCACAAAAACCTGTTCTGCCATCTCTGCATATGAACAGTGTGTGCTTCTCCCTCACTCATTTGTCAAATGGTTCTGAATCAGTCAACGTCATCAGCCTTGATGAAGCCAGGAAGGATCAAAATGTGCATGGGTGATCACCAAAGAGATTGATCGCCTCACTTCCCTCTGCAGTCGACACTCAGCTGAAAATTACCTGTCATTTATTCTGTGACTTAAGCCCTCTGTTTCTGCATGGATTTCCCATGCTGTGTTTTATCAGGCTTCAACTGTGCTTGATTGTGGATATGCATGGACAGCACGTGCCTGCTCACTCCAGAGGGACCCTAAACAGCAGTTTCAATGGGATGAGGAAGAGATTTTGTTCCTGCTCTGTTTCCCCAAGGATCAATAGTGCTTTGCTGCATGTCAGATGGAAATCAGAAGCTATGGTGGAGAAACCCAAAAGGACATACGTTTCTCCTTTTAAATGCAATGTCATTATGCAACATTGTCAGGGGCCGTCCGACACTCCTCTTGAGGGTTCGATCCCCGTGTGCTCTTTTCCCAGGGAACATATCAATAACTCTTTGTTGCATGTCAGATGGAAATCGGAAGCAGATTTGAAGGAAGCACAGTGGACCCATTTTACACCTTTAAATGCAAAGTGCTGGCTGTTATTACAACACTTCGTAAAGCCCTAAAAGCCCTCTCTTGAGTATTTAAATCCCAATGTGATGTTTTTCAGAGTGGTTCGCAATAAAAAGCTGTTTGTCGCACATAAATACTAGAGATTGTTCTTGGAAACAGGTCTGAACTTTGTTTGGAGAAGCTTGTTCGCAGATGCATCAAAAATGTTCAATTTTTCTCACAGCTAAAAATTCTCCAGAGGAAAAAAGGTAAGAGTTAGGCATTGCCATATTTTATTTATCGGGAGGTCTTGTGCAGAGATTTTGTTACACCCTTAATGAACATTATGCTGTATTTTATAACACAAACTGATCACATGAGATGCTTTATGTCACTGTTATGCATTACTAAACATTATATATACATAATATTTAGTAACCACAGAACTGTACAACCCTAAATTCCTCACAGCTGGGAAGGCGTTTATTTCTCTGTCCTCATTACACAATAAATTTAACGCATCCCACAATATAGGTCAGAACCTTTCTGTCTCTATTCTAAAAGGATAGATCTTAAATCATCTGAACAGCTCCACCTGGATGTTTCACATTTTTCATTTGTCTAGATTGGTCATTAAGGGAAGATCGTACATTTCATTAAGTGTGCCCTCTCAACTGAGTTTGATTTAAATCACAACTTAAGACCCTTATTTCCACCCTTCTTGCAAGTTTTTAACAATTTCTTGATTGTATTTGTTTGCATGTTCATTATTTTTAAATGTGCTTTATGAGAAAAGGTGACTAAATGTTGATCATCATTGCAAAGATAATGCACACTACATATCGAGATAGTTTTAAATGCACTTTTCTTTTACCATCCTGTGAGCTGTTGTCTTGACTTAGTGGCATATCTGTCGCTGATCTCTCACTCTAAGAATTAAACCACCAAGAGACTCTTTGGTCTGCACAACTTTGAACCTCTTATCCCTTACTTTATTGTCCCCATGGCAACTACCTAGCAAAATCCATGGAGATGGACCAGAAATTGACTTAAACTTTACTTAGAGATCAGTTTTATGTCTTGCACTAATGATGAAAAATGGGACTTAAAGAGGCCAATTTGGACCAGAATGACAGCCTGCTGCGGCGACGTACCCATCGATGCCTGGCGGTACAGCTCTGGCCCATATTGGATTGTTCTGTTCAGCGGTGTATGGAGGGACACCCAAACCCCCCCACCCCACACACACACACACACCTCTTCGTCGTATTTATGCAGTTAGTAAAAGGACAGAGCAAAAGTTGGCAAGAACTGAAAGAATCACAAAGCCAGGAACAAACAGCTCTTCTTCACTCCCAAAAGGAAGTAGCACTTTCCAGAGACTTGAAGTCTCTTTGAGATGACATTGATTTTGTTGACTGAATGTTAATCCCCACTAAATAAGATCTTCAGCAAATATGATAAACCCCCAAGAGGCAAATGGGAATGTGAGAAAGCATCTGTGGGAGGAAAATTATCGACCATTATTCTGGGCTTTGTGTTTCACACCCAAACAAAAGTAATTCAGAACATGCTGGACACAGAGTTTGTTTAGTTGCTCAAGATCCACCTCTTTGTCCGCTTTGGAATGACTCCTACTCCTTCATTTCAGAGGAACCCTTGACTGCAAATCTTGCAATCAGATTTTTACGCTTTGTAATCATTAGGCTTGTCTTTTATAACTATAGAAAGTAAAAATTATCCCCATCTTTAATGATAACTTTTAAATAACTTTTAATTAATCCAGCCATAATTACATGAATATTCATTTCATCTTCTGTGCCAACTTCTACAAGCTATGCCCTTTAAATGAGCTAAAATGGTTTGGCACAGGTGGAACATATGTTGTCTTACAAATAGTGAAGGTAAGATTATATATAGCAATATAGCAGACTACTAAACTCATTCCAAAGCAACTGAAATAGGCAAAAAAAGATGAATGGAGGGCAGATGATGGACAAAACAAAGAATGCATGTATAAATGTATGGATGACTTACAAGGCTTTGTTAAGGCTGAACCCTGACGGATGGAGGTCTCTGAGTGACTCCTGTGAAGTGAACTGAGAAAACCAAGAAACCTCTGTATATTTTGTATTAATGTAATGCAGTTTGTCCACTGGCGATGCATTCTTGCATGCGATTAGAAACAGCAACAGTAATTCATTTAGGAGCCTTAGGGATAAAAAGCAATAATTTAAAGAACCCCAACCAGTGAGCTGTTAGTCACATAAAATGCTTAATATGTTGTATATTTCTAAACCTCTCTTATATACTAGATATTCCCTGATCCAAGTCTCTAGTAAACTGTTTTTGATCAATCCAAACTGTACACAGACTGGAAAGTAAAGCCAGAAGTATGAACAATGACAGTTGGTTCATTACTAAAACGTTAGTATAAAATTTTAATGATTTAATCAATTACAAGCTTAACTATAAAAGTGGAACTGATGCATATCATACACTAGAAATATCTATTGTTTGTACAACTTCTATGAAGTCCTAAATAAGATCAAATAATTTAGTTAAAAATCAACAAAGTTAGGAAATAGGAATCAAATATTTGTTTTGACATAAAAGACTAGTCACAATATTACAAATTCACAATATTAAAACCAATAATTACTGCTTTTCAGACAGACAATCAATCTACATGGTTATAAAAAGTGAGAGCCGTGATAAAAAAAAAAAAATCCCACTGGACACATATGCATCCTGAAGATTTAGTTTGCAAACAGAGTACAGCCTAGTGAAGAAAAAGAGGCAGCTCCAGAACAAAACATATAAATCCCCAAACTAAGATGCAGCTGTTTTTTGAGAGGGCAAATAAAGACAAATAAAGATACAATCAGATCTCATAGGTTCCCCGTGAGATGCTCAATATTCATAATAAACACTCAAAGCTATAGGGGACCCTTCGTTTCTGAGCACAAGCACATAACAGAAGGGATTGGATTCTGCCATTCATCTGAACTACCAGATTAAAACAACAGATAGTGCTATGCAAACAAGTGAAACGAAAGATGACAAGAAGTCCAAGGTATGCCTATTCAAAAGCTTTCCTTCTGAAAGTGGCAACATCAAGTTTCAGATAATTAGCTGTATATAACAGGACCATTACCTTCCAAATCACTGATCAACTCTACAATTAATGTCCAAGAGTTTAACGCAGAACCAACCCATTAACATGGCTAATGGCTGCAGAAGACCACCGAGTGTTTATGCATGCTTATGTGAGATGGTCTGAGACTGAATGGCAGCGAGGGATAGAAAGAGGGATACATAAGTATAAGATAATTAGCTCTTCACTACCAAGGATTGCTATAGGGATCAGTGTTAAACCTTTATTCGCTGCCATATTACCCACCTCAATGCTAATTCTATGAGAGCCAGGTCACACACTGTGCGGCTTGCATAATAAACATGCCTAAAACAAGACCTGGGGTATCGGCAGACCTGAACCCAAATGCTATAAAAGTGGAAAACTGACCTTTTGTGTTCTTTCTTCTCTCTCACACTGCCACAATCATCATGTCCACAAGATTTCTGCAAAAGGCTGTCAGAGAACACTTACTCCGTTGAGTGAAAAAAGGTTTAACTACAGGAAAGATGAGCGTGGAAGAATAAGAAACTAAGAAAATTAAATTAGCTTAAACAGAGAAAAGGAATAACTGACAGCAAGACATAAGACGAAGGTTTCCTACACATATTTGTGTCTAAATACCATATATTTTCAGACTTCAAGTTATAAAGCTTTCAATACCTTTTTTAACCTTTTTAAAGTATAGATGAAAAACATCACAAATAATTTGCAGGACATATTTCTATGACGGATGGAGCATGGACAGATGGGCAAAAGGATGCGGAATGAAGTCTGGAAATACAAGTATTTTTCCATACTGTGCTTTTTCCCCCCAATCTTTCCACACGAGTGTCGGAACAGAGAGAACTGAAAACTCATGTACTTTTTAGAACCCAGCATGGAAATAACCAGTGAGGCTCCTTGGAGTTCTGCTGTAAATCCAGGAAATAAAAGTCAGGACAGCTCCAGCGGGAACAGGACTCTGTTTTAACACACACGTATGTGTACACACACTGACTTCCAACAGGGAACTAAGAAGTCAAAAGAATGAAAAGGAGAATTTGCAGATAAAAAGTATCAACACATCAGCTGCATGTTGCCGCTGAGATTTGCATCTGTGGATGTTTTTTGACTTGGCACGAGTCAAGAATCCATGATTCTTGGTAGCCATAGGGCAGAAATGATGAGTCCAGCTCTAACTGAAACAATAACAATAAATGTCATTATTTGCCCTGAGTTTAAGAATGTATCTACAGAAGAAATCTGAGCAGAAAGAAAAACAAATCCTCCTTTTTGTTTTTTCTTTAAAAAAAAACATTTTAAGGGTTTGACATATCTTGTGAGTGCAACTACGAGGACAAAGACTGAAACATCCATCCTCAGACTTCCACCTGTTCCATTCCTTGAAGAGATAAAGGACAGCAGAGCAGAAGATGGAATAGCAACACATTCAAATGAAGCGAGAGAGATACATAAATATATTATTTCACAGAAGAGTCTGCCACAGAGGCCACTCAGCAGGTAGTAACACAGACATGAGCTATCTTTAACGTTTGCGACATGGTCTAGGAAGGTGACTCAGCAAGTATTTGGTGTGTTAGCACATCGTACACATAATTAAACCAAAACACAAAAGCTTTCAGCTTTAAACAAAACCGTTCTGGTTAGAAGTATACACTCATCATGGGTGTAACAGCTATTAAAGGGGGGGTATTATGCAAAATGGACTTTCTGAAGCTTAATATCATGAGAACCTGTCTTTCCCTCATTAAAAATATGCCTGAAGTGTTGCTCTGACCCATTCACTCATGTTAGAGTAATCTTTGAGTCTCTGCTGGTAGTTCTCGGGGTTACTGAAATGCCTGCTCCCACCTATCCCCAGCTTTTCCACCCATCTCCTCCTCCGACCTTACGTACTCAGCCGAGAGCCTCGCCCCTGCAGAGCTCCCCCACCCCTCCCCTTTCTATTTTTAGGGTAGAATGATTAAACAACATACATGTTTAATTCATTTTAGGAACAAGAATTGGGTGTGTAATTTTGACTGATTTTTCTCTTACTGGATTATACATACAGGCTCAAATACATACATACACAGCTCTTTCTATTTGGCTTAGTGTCTCTTATGAGTTTTTTTTTTTTTTTTTTGGCTAACAGGGGACTTATTACAGGGTATTTCTGGTCAGATATTTGACCTGAGGTTAGGCTTTCTGATGTGTGTTTTGGATCATTGTCCTGCTGGAATACCCAATTGTCCCAAGTGTCACCTCTTTAGCTGCTGATTTAAGACGAAGTTTAACGCTTTGAGAAAAGAGCTCAATCTTTGTCTCGTCTGATTCTAAAACCTTCCTAGAAAAGAAAAATAAGAGTTGTTCTGACACTCATTTTTTGCTCAACGCATCTTTAGTTGATATGGTAAACTTCCTTATAAACTGACATTTCATGTAAGGCAGACAGTTGGTGTCTTTTAGCAGAGCATTGTAAAATGCTTACACAAGTAAAGACCTTGTCTTTTATAATCCACAGTTGTTTAGAATTGACTTTCCAACTGGTGTAAATCCAGAATTTTGTCGATTTTTTCGTATCATCTGCATTGTTGTGTTAGAGGGTCAAAGTTTTACAAACAAAGCAGATAGGAACTTGACCTCAAACCTCTGATTGGTGGACCTCGACCACAAACATTCCTCGAAAGATTCTTTGATACTTTTGAGGACTTTATTGGATTTTGTTTCTCCTGTAACATATAAACTTGCCCAATAAAGCTAAATCTGATTCTAGCATTGCGAAACTTAAGCGTTCATGCAATGCATTCCTAAAAAAATGTACTTTGGCTTCCTCTTACCTTAGGATATTACTGTTCCAAAACACATCTATGTTCATGTTTTTTTACTTTTTTTCTCTCTCCCCAAATGCTGTTGAGAGTGCCCTCCGTGTGTGCCTCACTCTAAGACTGCTAATTAAGCTTACAAACCAGGACACAGGCTAAACTATCTATGCAAATTAAAAAATATTTTTGTTCAGAAAGTACATAATCTCTTGTCTAAAAGTCAAAAGATACTGTATGATTGTTTCTTTAAAGTTTTAAACATTTAAAAACACTGTTTCTTTTCAACTTTGTAACATAATATTAAACATCCTGCAAACAGAGCACACATGCTCCCAAACTCTGATCATATATTATCTCAGTGCATCTATCCATACACCAATCCATACATTTCATTCCCAATAAAACGTCAGGACTACTGCAGACCTATGAAAGTGAGAGTTGTGCTGATGCATCCCATAGATCATTAACAGTTAAAACCACCTCAAGGCAAAGCTGAAGAGAGCAGAGGAAGAGGGAAACGAAGAAGGGAAAGATGAATACCAGAAATACTGGGGGAGAGACTGTAAAACATTCAGGAACCAAAATAAGGCAGTAGCAGGAAGTGCGCAAAAGTAATATTAACAAGCACTCCCAGCTGACTATGGGATCAACATGTGCAAAAACTCTTGCTCAAACATATGAGAGTCAAACAGACAATGCCAGTGACTCAGCAGGCCTGGGTAACAGGCAGGGTACCTTTAATGCAGAGGGGGTATAAACTTCGATATAACCAAAATTCTCCTGTTCATGTTTTGCAATGACACATCCCTAAAAAACATGCACATGCAGAAAGACTTGTTTAGCAGATAGGCCAACAGATGCACACATACATTCACAGAGGATAAAACCCAGGCTCGTTTTCTGCATGGGTAGAGAGCTTAGTGAGGCAAGTCGGTACCGTCTGATTCCAAGTTCTGAAACATTACACAGTCACACCCCTGTGGTCTGCTTCTCGTGTCTCCCTCATCAACTCGGTTTCTGAGGCAATTTCTCTGTGAACCAAAAATACGGGGCATGCTGGGTATTGCCCGCAGGGGGGAGACGGCCATCCTGGAATTTAACAAATGAATCGGAGCATCTAGGGATAAGCATGCAGACAGCAGGGGTCATCCTTCTCCAGTGAACACAGCTTCACCTGTCCAACACCATCAGGGCCATCACAGACGAGAAACATCCATCAGCAATTAGAAATTCTCGTAGCGGGTACACTCAACAGCGTAGAGAGATATTCTGACTACAATCGAGCTACATTATTTCATCCAATGGTACCAAAGAGTCAGAGCAATACTTTTAACAGCTGATCTATTATGATAGAGCTGCATAGGAAACGCTAAATTCAGCTACGTCTTATGTTTTAAAGATGATATCAAATATGTTGCATGATTTTGAGCCAAATAATTGCCCTTGATTGCATCAAGAAAGTTTCCATCTAAAAACATTAGTGACTATACAATCAGGTGTAACATTAGGCCGCTTTCACACCAGAGCTGCTCTGTCCGCTTCCACAGATAGTCTGCTTCATTTGGGCAGGTGTAAAAAGCTCATCCAAACACTGAGGCATTCCAAGCAAACTCTTGGTAGGTCTTGGTCCGCTTGCAAGCAAACCCTGGTGTGATTCGTAAACAGTAGGAAAGCAAATGCTAAATTGCTTGGATTACAATATTTAGTAGGCTATTTATGCTCTGCGCACCAATTCTAACTACCTCTGATGCCCAAGATCAAATTTAGATGATAACAGTTGGGAAACTAAAGCTCACAGAGTGTTGTGAACATTACAATGACTAAAAAGGAGAGTGACTGGAAAAATGTTGGAATATGGCCAGTTTGGCTTCTTTAAATCCAGTACGTTGTGTGGGTTGTTTTATTTTTCATCATTTACATGTTACAGGGATGTGAAATGTGGCCAACATAACAAGGTGTTGATAATCCTATGCAAACCATTTAAAGAAAACAATATTGCACCAGTTCAAATTAAAATTTGTTTTGCATCCCAACAGAAAACCCATTTTATTCATCTTGGCTGGGTCACACTTTAAATTAGATGTTCATGCATGAAAATATTTAGTTTTGGTTGGGTTACTGGTTTCAAAGAATATCCCTCCATCACGGTGGCTGTAATTGGGCATATTTGGACCAGCTTGGCTTTAACTTTGTTCTCTTAAGCCTTGTTTTCTTTAAGAAACATTACAGAAACTTTCTGTACCAACAATGTCTTTAGTTCTGCCATCGTTTAAGAGCTCAAGCTGTTAAATTTATAATAATATATTTTTATCATTACATTGCTCAGATTTGATCTTTACTCCAGATGTCTGCAAGTAAGAAATAATAATAATAAATTTTATTTGAAGGGCCGTTCAGAACACCCAAGGACACTTTATAAAAGCACAGAAGAGAGCAATAAAAAAATCTAAATACAAGCAAACAAACCAAGAAAAATCAAAACAATTAAGAACAGACTTAAGCGAGGATTATTGATTAAAAGCAAGTTTGAACAGTGAGACTTAAGACTGGAACAGAGGAAGGGAGTTATTATTTCAAAGGTCAGGTGGGAGAGAGTTCCAAAGTGGGAGAGAGTTTCAAAGTTTGGGAGCAGAGCAACTAAAAGCTCTGGCTCCCATAGGGATGAGGCGAAAAGAAGGGGAAGTAAGATGAAGTGAAGAAGACGATCTGAGGGAACTTGATGGAACAGCAATGCGGATAAGGTCAGACAAATATGGAGGGGCAAGATGATGAATGGTCTTTAAAGTGAAAAGGATTATTTTAAAAATTATTCTCGAAGTTATGAGAAGCCAAAGCAGTTGATGAAGAACAGGGGTGATATAGTGGGGGTAAGAGTAAGGTTTTGTAAATAGGTGGGCGGCAGAATTTTGGACCAACTGGATCAACTTTGTGGAGCAATCTGTGAGGAAGAAAAAAAAATTACAGTAGTTCAGACGAGATGTGACTCGACTGTGAACTAATATAGCTGTAGAGTGTGGAGTAAGGGAAAGGCGAAGGCAATGGATATTAAGAAGATAAAAGTATGCAGAACAAATTACATTATTTATGTAAGTTAGAAACGATAAGGTGCAATCGAAGATGACACCCAGGCTCTTAACGTGAGTGGAGGGAAAGACAATCGAGTTGTCGAAGGAAAATGAAAAACTGATAACCCCAGAAATAGTAGAAGGAGGGCCATTAAGTATAAACTCGGTTTTATTATTGTTAAGTTTGAGGAACTTGGACAGAAACCAGGATTTCAAATAATGTAAACAGCTCGGAAGGAAATGGGGTGGGAAAGATTAATTGGGATACCAGAAAGATAAAGCTGGGTGTCATCTGTGTAACAGTGGAATTGGACATTATATTTCCGGAAAATATTGCCAAGAGCAAGGAGATAAATGATCAAATGAAGAAGGCCAAGGATAGAGCCCTGAAGAACACCAGAACTGAGAGGAGATTCATGGGAGGAGAATGACTTGAGCTGAATTAACTGAGAGCGACCAGAGAGATATGATTTAAACCAGAGGAGGGGTTTTGGTAGATAGAGGATAATCTATTGAGAAAAATAGGGTGAGATATTGTATCAAAGTCCGCACTCAAATCAAAAAGAATAAGTATAGAAACCAGGCTGGAATCTGCAGCACAAAGGTCATTTGTGATTTTAAGAAGTGCAGATTCTGTACTGTGACGGGGACAGAAGCTAGATTGGAACTGTTCATATAGATTATTGAAGGTTAGATAGGTTTGAAGTTGTAAGGAAGATTTCTCAAGGAATTTGGAAAGAAGAGGAAGGTTACAGATAGATTATTTAAGTCATTCACACTTAAACCAGGCTTTTTCAAAATGGGTGTAATGGCAGCAGCTTTAAAGGCAGAGGGGACAATTCCTGTAACAAGACAGGAATGAATAATGGTGACAATGAGGGGGAGAAGGGAAGGGAGACAGGCTTCAAGGAGGACCGTAAGGAGGGGTTCAAGTTTACAGGAAGAAGGTTTGGATTTCATGAACAGATCAGAAATAAATGAAGGAATAGATAGATCAAAAACATAAAACTGGTGAGTTGGCAAAGGAAGTTCATAAGGGAGACAATGGTGAGGCTGGACAGAGAAGGTTGGATGTATGGAGTTGATATTCTCCTTAAAAATGAAAGCAGAGAATCACAATGAGCAGATGAATAGAAAAAAGAAGGAAGAAAATCAGGGGGCCTGTGTCTATATAGTATAGTGTTTAGGATAGAAAAAAATACCATAGAGTTACCCGTATATGATGATATAGTGGAAGAGCAAAAGTAATTTTTACTTTGTGAAATGCAGTCTTTGTAGTTAGCCGACCTAGCCGGCTAACACTCTGGTCCTAGATAACATTTTCAAAGTTATATTCCTGGTAAAAAAATAAATTTAAAAAAGGCTCTATTAGTAGCAGTTAAAGGATGGATTTAGCATTATTTTTCTTCTGTAGTCTCATAACCTATTTGATTATTCTTGATTAGATCTAATTAAAAGCCCAAAAAGTTAACTTTAAGATTGATTTTCCTGTTAAAAGATTGATTGTTTATTGTTTTATTAAACTAAGGCAGCTCAACATTCTATAATCATGCTACAATAGCTTAACTGAAATATGTCTTAAGTGTTTTCCTCAGCAGCCACTAAGGACAGGAAGGTGTGCAAATACAAAAACAGATAGGGGAACAGCCCCATGAAGCTGCATATATTTTAAGTCCCATGAGAATGACAAAGATTGTTTTTGTGCACCTTGCAGGCAGCTGGAGGGGAGTTTGGGTGCAGAAGGAAGCAAGAGATGTTTACATTCAGTCTCTCATGCTAATACTCCCCGCAAGACACAGACATATTGCAGTTTCCTGAGGTTTGTCGCCGCATTATGCCTCCGTAAGGATTAAATCCTTGACCTGGAAACAAAATAATAGAAAAACTCAGATACTTTCCAATGACTAATGAGAAGTATTAACGAGGAACGATAAAGGTTATTGCTTTACTTCATTCTCTAATGTTTCAGCTTCTGGGAGAGGCTTAAATGAAATAAAAAGTGATGTAAAACAGATTTAAGCCTTGTTACACTGAAAAAAGAAAACGGGACAAGAAGCTGTTTATGAAAAACCTTGAAGCCTAAATTTTAAACACTTGAAGGCAACTCGTGTTCAAGCCACCTGGTGTTTGTATTTCCTGTTCATTTACATTAAATCTCCGCCTCCACAGCTTGGCTTACAGAAACAGATGCTCCGTTTGTCCTACAGCCTTCATTTCACACCCCGTTTCCTTCTTATTTTTGGCTCTTCTGGGGACTCCTAACCCTCTAATCAGCACGGTAACAGGACAGCGATACAGTCTTGGTCCCTAACCAGGTGTCGGACTGATCAGGGCTATAAAAAAAAAGGAAAATAAGGAGTGAAATGAAATGAGCAGAGTAAAGACTGGAGCGCAGAGAAATTATGAATTATCAATGCGCTGTGAGCAAATGGAAAATGATTATTTCATGGTGACTGTCTGATGTCTGATTCTGAATTGTAATGGTAAATTATTCATTTTCCTCAACGGATTAATATTTGATGAATGAAACAGAAACTGTGATTGAGGTGATTTGAGAAAGGGAATATGGAGAAAGGTCGTGGGGTCAGCCAGAGTCACAAGGAGCAACCCAGCATCTCCGTGCATTAATCTAAGGGATTTTTTTTTAAATAGCCTTTTAATATAATACATATAGATGTAATACCCCACAGAAACTTGTCATCAATCTGGAGGAAATTAGGCTAAAGACAACTTCATTTAAACCAGTGTACAGAAGAATTACTGGGGCAGAAAGAGTTCTTCAATTTAGTGCACCAAGAGAATAACCTTGAACAGGAGCTCGAGACAATACGCTGGGGTTTTTACACCTAATTACAGACATCGCTGAGAGCAAAGCAGCACTCAAAAAGCACATGAACACTCACATTCAAAGAAGCTTCAGGTACACAATGAAGACCTCATATAGTACCCTCATGTGTGTTTCTGCCCAGAGTCTTCAGGTAATGGATTTTCTTTCACACAAAAAAAGTTACAATGAGAAAGGCCAAATTTGTTATAGATTAAAAACCTTTTAGTGTTACTTCTGCTCAGGTTGCTCCAACAATTACATCTCTGCTGAGCAGACCGTCAGGAGACGGTCTATGACATGGGGGTGAAAGAATAAGGTTCTATGAAAAGGTTGCGATTTGTGAGTTAGACCAGGACAAACATTTCTCACTCGTGTCTCCATCGATCTTCATTGCCAGTGGAACAAAAGGAGCTACTGTATTGTTATTGAGAACACAGAAGGGAACACAAACACCTCAGAGAGAGAAAAGACGAAGGAATGAGACGGAAGAGGGGAGATAGAAGATCAGCAATGAACACAGAAAGGAACTATTTTTTATGTAATTTTAATATAAAGGAGTGGGAAATTTAAGAAAACTACAAAAGGTTGAGTTAAACACAATTAGAATAAAGAAAAGTCACCAAAACAGTTATCTGTAAAAACATATGCAATTAGGTCAACATCTGCTAACAAAGAAAGATTCAGAGCAGAGATTACTTTTATAGTTTCTTATATTTTGAAGATTGGTTAGGCCACCAATTGTAAAGCTACTTTATTTTTTTATTTTTTTTAAATCATTTCTATCAACTGGGTCAGATGTAAAATAGTAACTGCCACCTCAATCTAATACCTTGATTTGCAAGCATCTGGAAGTGGAAATGAGTCTTTATTACTATGGAGGAATTTTAACCCCTTCTTCTTTGCACAGTTGTTTTAATTCAGCCACATTTACATGCATCAACCGCCTGTTTTGGTCATGTCACAGCAGCTCAGTAGGATTTAAGTGCCGACTTCAACTAGGTCACTCCAAAATCGTCATTTGGTGTTTTTCGGAGGCATTGGGAGATTGACTTGGCGGTCTGCTGTCTGACTCCATAACACTAGTGTGCTTCAGCTGAAGGCTATATATAGGCTGATGGCTAGAAATTCTCACGTTTATCATGGTTAAATCAGATACCGCAAGTTGTCCTGGTACAAAAGCAATCCCAGACAATTATACCATCGTCACCATGTTTTATTCTCAATATGAACGGACCCTGTCTTCCAAAAGGTTCCGCTTTATAAAAAAATGGGGATCATAAAGTTGTTTTTTGGCCTATTTGAGACTGGGCTTTGAGTTCTTTTTGTTTTGGCCTTGAAGCTCTCCCTTGAAAAAAGTTTCTTTCTAATTACATTCTTACTGTTGACTGATGAACTTTGAGTTTATCAAGAGACCTGCATAGCTTTAAGTGTTGTTCTTGGTTATTCTGTGACCTCATGGATGAGTCATTAATGCATTCTTGGGGTAAATTCGGTATGCTCAACACTCCTGGTAAGATTCACCACATTTACTGGGGTTCACTAGTGTACCAAAGCAAAGACAGGAGGCATTTATTAAACATGTGTCAGTTAAAATCTGCCTTGGGAGTGTTAGTACGCGCTTAGACTGCTGACAATTTCCAGTCATTTTCAATGACTTACGCATAGTCTACAGTAAAGCGTATATATATTTTACTCAGAGATAGATTTGGAGCAGATCTGATTGTTGCCAAGAAACTTGTGTCAATTAAGGTCCAACTGGTGTCATTAAAATTATTATATCATTGTTCAGATCTAACTGGTTAATCCAATAATTTTAAAATATAACCTAAATGTTGACCTTAATCGCTTCTGCTGTCATCATGAAAATTTCAGTCCGAGTTTTTGGTACTTTATGAACACATATTTAGATATGAACTTTATATTCACCACATTTATTTGGGCTTTACGCTAATAGAATACCTCTTTTATTAATGTTCTAATTTTGTTGGCTACATTTTTAGATAGTCCCCATTACATTTGCAAAACAGAAACCTCACTGTCCTAAAGGTCAAGCTGAATGGCTAATATTTTGAACTAATCACATTCCAATGAAAATGTTACTGTGGATGTTACTGTACTGCAAGACTGTGTAAAAAACAAAAAGAAAATGGAAAAGAACCAGTAAAGATACATTATCTCCTTTCACAGTAATATAAAAACAAATCCAAATGGATAGAAACACAGCTATGGGTAACATTCTGATTGGAAACAAAATAATGAAAAAGTTAAAAACTCCTAAAACATAACAATTTTGACTATTTGTCATATAAAGGCAAAAAAGGTAACTCAATGTTTTGATGTAAAAATTATTGTTATTTTCTAAGCTTTTATTTCTGATCAAAAAGGTGCTCCCTCTCTATACTATATAGTATAGAGTCTATACTATACTAACAAGCAGGCTTTTGCTTAACCTTACAGCTGAAAATACTACAGAAGTGTAGAGCTGCGACCCAGGTGAAATAAAAGTAGAGCTGGCTCATGTTATAATGTGAAAACTTTATTGTTCTAACAATATAACTTTTTGTTTGTACAATATACTATCACGTTCTTACAATATAACTTTCACGCTTTAGCAATATACATGTTTATCACGTCATAACAAAAAAAATTCTTATTCTTACAATAAAAATATTATACTGTTCAAATAATATATTTTATTGTACAAACAGAAAAGTATATAGTTCGAACACACACACTAAATCTATAAAAGCCGAGTTGCTGTTTGAAAGCTGCCACCTGTTAATGTACTTAACTTCACCCTAAATACAACCTTCAATAAAGTGATGTTAAAAAACCAAGACATCACAGCTCATTTTATGTGCTGGTTATCCCAAAGATAAAAACAGATTTAGAAATTTCATGACTGACTCAAACCTCAGAGAACCTATTTGATTTTCACATATTCAGAATATTCTTTGTGGCCTGTGCTAATGCAAATTTGGCAGCTTTGAAAGCCTGAAATCATGAAGTGCCTTGAATTATTCAATATTCTTGCCACACTTTACCTTCGAAGGTTTTTCATTCTTCTTGGCTGAAAGATCCATGTCTAAACCAAGCTGAAAGAGGGGCCAGCACTGCAAGGCATTTTCGTGTGTTTTTTATGGGTTAAAAACTGGTTTACCTCATACAGATTTGATTCCTGCTTCTGTTATGCTGTTAAAATATAAACCTTTGACAAAACTTGAGATTTTATTCCAATTTAGATGATTTCCAAAAACGACTGCTCTTTTTCTTTTTGCCTTTTCACTTGATTCTTACTGGTCTCCCCATCAGTGCTGGATAAAACATTGCTACTGCATGATGCGGCCATGCAGTTAGTAAAGCAACGATTGATAACTGAGGCTTTAGTTTTAAAGCAAAGTTACAAATCCAAATTGTTTAGTCATGTTCACTGTGGTGTATCAAACATTTCTAAAAAGTAAAAAGTAATCAGAGTATTGAACTAATTTTGCAGTAACAATGATATTACTAAGTCCATAGTTCATCAGTGTGCTTTAGGAGGACGACTGATTGCTAGAGTTTAGAAGACAAAGAGCAAGAGCTGGACGAACAGTTCAGAAAGAACCAAGTAGAACAGAAGTGTAGAAATATATTTTACTGTCCCATAGTAGGAAAATTCAGTTGTTGCAGCAGGTAGGGTAAGTAGAAGCAAGCATATTCAATGTAAGGTAAGAAATATAAAAAGAGAAAAATAAGAATAAGAGACTGTACAGTAAGGGCAAATTTACAACATAAGTAAAACACTTACTGTGCAGTTATTAAAAATAGCCTACTCTGTTTAAAAGAAATGTGTAACTCAATGGGGTCATTAAAAACATTTTACAAATTTGCATGTATATTTACAAGGGAAAAAAACTGCAAATAACAGCAGGAATGTATAAACTTATTGCGTTTGTTTGAAGCATTAATGGTTTTAGGTACTTACAGCAGCTGGAAGGAAGGACCTACTATACCACTCCTTTTTGCACCTAGGATCCAGCAGTCTGTCACTGAAGGAGCGGAAATTAAAAGACAGAAAATAACCTCCTCTAACAGAGATCTTATTGATTTTTTGAATTTTTTCCCTTTTTAATTTAAAATAGAAAGGAATGAGGAATAGCTAGGGAAGTTTAGGTCTTATTTGTTTCATGCTGGACTGCATTTTTCTAAGACACGAACTTTAAAATGTGGTTTGAGTTATAAGTGCAAGTGCCAACCAACAGCCCTAGTTCAACCATTTTTCTCACATTGCACATCTATTTAAAGAATGACCAGCTTTACTTTACTTTTCAAATTAATGTGTAGATTTCAGTCCTCCACATCCTTCTGGCAAAGTCACTGGTGCATCAGCTCAGCCATTTTTGGATAAGTCATGCTTTATGCTGCTTTACAAGGATTTACGGTCTCAAGTTAATGTTAGGCTACACAGAGAACTACATAAGCTGAATACGGACTGTGTTTTTGCAGCATCCGAGAAGCATGGGTAAATAAAACGTTTGAGGAAAAAAATAACAGGTTGTTGCTTTTTTTATGTATGGGATCCCCTGTTGCTTTCTCATGTCAACTCCAGAGAAATGTGTTAAACCAGTATCAAGTATTGTACAAATTCCACTTGTTAAAAAATTAAGGTCAAAAGAACATTTTCTGCAGATTGAAACACAATTAATTCAGGTTCTAAGTTCAACATCTGAACAAGCTGAACAATACAAAGTTATGATCCTAAGATGAACTAGCAGAAGTTTATTGATACATTTTATTTAGGATAAAATTTATTAGAAGCTGTTATTGTTAGTAGTTAACATTGTGTAGTAATTTCAGTATTTATTGAAATTTGCTCTCTCACAGTTGTTTAAAAAAATCTATTTTAATCTGCTTCTTTCCACAATGTTAGTAAAACAATCACTTGCAATATTAGTGAATATTGTGCTAACAGTATTGACAGTTGCTACACCTGAATCTGGTGTGGGCTTCAAGGGTAATATATGACAATCCAACTGGCCAAATATTTTACTGACATTCAAGATATGAATGCATAGCACCTAAAGCAATAAAACATTTCAAGATGCAATCCTTCATGAACTGCACATTTATGTTGCTATGAGGACTGCAATTCGCAATATTGTTTTGGGGTACTGAAATTACATCAATTTTAAAATTGACCCTCAGTATTTGCAGGGGTTAGGGACCAAAATAGCTTGCGAACAGTTTAAATCTGCAAACACTTGAGACCCTTTCCTGAAAGGGCCTTGTCTTTTTGAATCTCTACTTTTGGGGGTACAGCCACTCGGCGCAAAAGACAATAAATGGAGCTCTTGGATTGGCTGCTTGGCAAATACCAGCCAATAGAGTGCCAAGTAGCAATGCACCTCTGTATTTCAATTGCCCCTGCTGCATTTTCATTTGAATATTTTAGCTATGGTCTACAAAAAAAATTCTCAAACAAGCAAATTTTCTGCAAATAACTTGGAACTACGTTTCACACAAAAATCCACGAATAGGTGAATCCGCGTATACCAAACACTGAATAGACAGGGTTCCAATGTATGTAATCAGAGAGCATAAAAACTGAGGTAGCAAGGCTAATTTTCATTACAGTCTTTTTTAAACACATTACAAGTCAGATTTGATATGAGTATAGCATCAAATAAAAATTAACTTTAGGGGCTTCATCCTGGGGCCCCTCTTATTTAATATTTACATGCTCCCACTAGCCCAGATTATAACAACCAATAAGATTAGCTACCATAGATGATACTCAGATCTACATTATGATGTCACCAGGTGACTCTGAACCCATCAAAACGCTAAGTAAATACACCTAGCAAATCAATGGATAGATGTGCCATAACTTTCTCCAGCTGAACAGAAACAAAACAGAAGTAAATACTGTTGGACCTAAAGAGGAACGATCAAGAGTCAGCACACAGCTTCAGTTAATACAACTTTAAACTACTGACCAGGTTCAAAATCTAGGTGTAGTAATGGACTCAGACCTGAAACTCCAGGGTCACATAAATGCAATAACAAGGTCAGCCTTCTATTACCTAATGAACATTTCTAGGATTAAAGGACTGATGTTGCAACAGGACCTCGAAAAACTCATCCATGCGTTTATCTTTTGTCGGATTGATTACTGCAACAGCGTCCTCACAGGTCAGCCTAAAAAGTCAATTAGACAGCTGCAGCTGATCCAGAACGCGGTTGCTCGTGTCCTGACTAGAACCAGGAAAGTAGAGCACATCACCCCAGTTCTAAAGTCTTTGCACTGGCTCGCTGTAGCTCAGAGAATAGACTTCAAAATACTTTTGAATCACAACAGTGGAGTACTTTTAAATCACGGCTAAAAACTAATCTATTTAGAGCTGCCTTTTTGTAATGTTTTCATGTAACATATGTTTTGTGTATGCTTCTTGCTTTATTGCCATTTTTACTTAATATGCTTTATTTGTGTTTTACTGCTATTTTTATTTTATCCCCTAATCATGTAAAGCACCTTGAATTACCTTGTTGAAAGTGCGCTATACAAATAAAATTGCCTTGCCTAAGGTTAATTTTGAAAATATAACTTTACACCAGCCATTTGCTCTCAAATAGAACACTATTTCATGTTTTCAAAATAAGATGTAATACAGTTCAGGGTTTAGTTGAAAGCCAGCCTCAAAAACCTAATTTTAATAAACAATTTTAATGTCACATGAATCCATCAATTTAAAAAAAGTAACATATGACAATTTAATGAAAAGGTGCAAAGCAATTTCCATGTGATATAAGTGCTCCTAGTAGTTTAAGTTAGAAATTATGTTTCTAAAAGCGGTAGTAAACTGCTGAATAAGTAGGTGAGGCTGAAAATAAGGCTGAGTCCTTTTTTACAAAAATGAACTTCATGTCTGATTACACGGACAATTAACCGAAAAACTGTGTTGATGTCTCTCAGAACAGGACCTTTTGTGGGGAATGACTCAGTTGGGTTTGCCAGCTAGAGTCAAAAGGTCTGCTGATGCTCCGATACTTCTGAACTTCTTTGGGTAATTCAAATTTAAGGACAGTAACAGCAAAACAGCTGATTTTTCCCCTCTGATTTTTACAAAAGAATCGGTCCAAAAATATAAAACTAAAAAACAGCATATGAACAGGTTGGTTATATGTTGGGGGGGGAGGGGAGGTACAATGTGTTTATTAAATCTGTAGGGTTAAAAAGGTGCTTTGTAAGCCATTTAAAGCACCTTTAATCCCTCCCTATTTTTCTAAAAGAGAATACAAACAGGGAAAGAGAAAATTTTGCTTAAAAAAGAAAAAGCAGGTGCAAGAAATGCACATGAAGATAATAGGTAGGGAAAAAAATAAAAATGACAGAATAAAAGACATTCGAAACAAACAGAGAGACGAGGAAAACCAGAAGAAATTACAGTGTGGGAGTAATCATAAGCTAAAAGCTTTCCCCTGCTGACTCAAAGTGCTTTTGGGAAAAGGCAAATAGCGGGAATAAAGGGATGTGAAAAATTAGTGGAGCAACACCAGGAGAGTGTGTGACAGCCAAGCCTGAGAAAGCTAGTGAAGGCAGAATTGGAAAAGAGGAGGAGAGAGGGAGGGTAATAAGTGAGTGATCGAGGTGAAGTAAAAGAGTAAAAGGAGAGAGAGAGAAAATGAGCTTCAAGAACTCAGAGGGGGCTTTTTGTCCATTTCTGCATCATTCTCTCCTATTAGTACTACTCTTCCAGCTGTCCAAACACCACTGAAGCCTAATAAAGCCTGAACCTAGTCTCTCACACACCCATAGTGATGGTCTAAGATGGCTGGAAGGGGAGTGCCTTTCCATGGGGTTTTTAAAAATGACCTCCAAACACAGTGGCCTCACTCCGGCAAGAGCCCAGAAGCTTTAATAAAGACCATTTGGGATTTTTCTGTGATTCTGGAAACTGCCTTTTTGGCAGCGGTTTCTCCATTTTCCACCGATTTTGAGCAGAATGGGCCAACAGAACTTGAAACGGCTTGGAAAGGTCTTTTTGGACGTGTAGAGGTGGTGGCACACGCTGCCATTTTCAGCAGATAAAAACAGAAATTTGGTTGTGTGTACTTCGACTGTGGAGTCAGGTGTCTTAAAGGACACAATTAAAAACAATTTAGAGTTGTGCATAATAATGAATTAAGTCTAAATAAAGCAAAAATGAAGGCAAAGCCAATAAATAGGTGGCAACACAAGTGTAAACGTTTCAGATACCACGTAAAACTTCTGTAATCATTGCATTAACCACCTAGGTAACTTGCTGAGCAGCATTAAATTTAATGTGGCAACAAAGTGTGGCAGTTCACCTCGTAAAATTTTTTTTTTTTACAACTATCACTCCTAATATTGGAGCTGGGAGGGGTAATCCGGGATGGTAAAAAGCCTAAAAAAGGAAAGTGAGGTGAAGTGTTACAGATGGCTGCAAAGAAAGTCTAGTTTTTAATCTTCAAATATTTTTTTTTTACACAAACGTTTATGGAAAAAAACTGGAAAGATGCAAGCGTTGATTAAAATGGAAATCTGAAGGTGTTTTGGGATACTTTTCAAGAGCTCCTTTTTCTAAAAGTGAGCAGCTGTAGCTTTTAACCAAAACAAACCAGCAGAGTTAAATATGCAAACCGGTGGGTCACAATTTAAGTCCCGAGTAAAGCAGAAGAGGGCGTCTTAGCGGGATTTTCTTTCTTTTTTGATACATCAACCAAATTATAGACATGAAAAGGAAGAGAAATGGAGTTGAGATTAAAAGTGTGAGTCCAGACGCTGTGTTATTCCCTTTATTCCCCGTGCAAAACTCTCATCCCCAAATCAATTACTCGGAGGTGGATGGAGAAGAGCTTGAAAAGCGAGGCAAGTGGAGGAGGAGAAGAGCACTTCTGCTGCTAGGTTCAAGAATCACATTAGAGGAGCTGTTAAAGTCTCACTGTGAAACATGTTTCTCAAAATTAAAATCAAAATAGAGACAGTAACTCAACAGCAGTGTTAACCATTTCCTGTGGCATACACGTCATCTGTAAATTCAGAGTTTACAGTATTAAGATGAAAATTATTGTGATGTATTATAAAGTACACTACAGACCTAACAGCGACTCTTGCAAAGTTGTGTAAACAGACTTGATACAGATGCATTTTTTAATTATGGCATAATTTCACAATGAAAGAAAGTTGAAAAACAATCATAAAGTTATTTTTGAGAACATTTATTTAGTAGTAGAGAAAAAAACAACCTAAGAACCAGGGTGTGCTACATGTACTGGCACCACTTCTGCCATCGGGATAGAACCTCAAAGTTTCATAAGTCTAAAGCACACAGAGAGGGTGATCTTTGACCAATCCTCTTTGCATAATCTCTCCAGATTGTCCAGAGTCCTAGAATCTCTATTAGGCTTTCTGTTACGCCATAGTCATACCATCAGGAAACAGGTGGTCAGGAATTACAAATAAAATGTTCCCCAACAACCTGATCAACTTAAAAAAAGGGAATGAAGAATTGATTATGTGTCCTAATAAGTCTGTTTTTTTTTAAATGAACATTTCTCAATATAAGATTGTTTTCCATAACTGAATAAATGTGAAAAAATTAAAAATTAAACATTTCTACACATTCAAAAAGTTTTCAAAATTATAACAATTTTATAATTATTATTTTTGATGTCCTGATTAAATTTTTTTTTTTCTGATATTGTCTTTTTGAAAGAAGGGAAAGCTATATATTTTGTCATGTTTAATATTTCTTTATAAAACATAACTAAGTCATTAAAAGCTGAAAGTCTATATAAGCAATCAAAGCACAATATACTGTACTGTTTATAGTAGTACACAGTACAGTCGCAGTCGTGATACTGATATTGCGAGTATGATTTTATATACTGTGAAACTCTAATCAGAACAATGAATTTCAAATTAGTTCAGTTCAGTTTATTCGTGTAGCTCCAGTTAATACCAAAAGTCAAACATGTCAAGGCACTTTCCAAGACAAAAGTGAACAATTCATATCCAGAAATGAAATCAGGTATTTTAGTAAAATTATTTTAGCATAATGTTCTTAGGTCGGCATTGGTGTCCAAAATCAGTCCTCAAGGGCCAGTATCCTGTATATTGTGGTTCTTTCCCTGGTTCATCACACCTGAATCAAATGATGGTTCATTAGCAGGCCTCTGCAGAACTTTTACATACTGAGAAGGTACTTGGACCATTTGAATTAGCTGTGATGGAGCAGAGACGCATCTAAAACTGGAAGGACACAGGCCTTTGAAGACTGGAGCAGGACACCCATGGCTTAAGGATTCTGACTCTGATTGTAGCTCTCGATGGTTTAACACTGTGAAATATTTTTTTTTCAAAATGTGTCCATTAGTTGTCCATTAGCACTGCAGCAATTTGAAGGCAACAGGGGAGATACTTTCATGAATTGTCATTCTGTGGTTTAAAAAAAGCAAAGTCTTAAAGTACAGTGTTTACATACACAGTCTTCCACTCTCCTACCATTTAATAAAACAATGTAAACAATATAAGGATTTAAGTAAATTACACAGTAAACCAATAAACACAGTTTCCATCAGTACATTTTAGCTTGATATTTTTTACTATCAAATGTCTTTCCTAGTTTGATTTTATAAACCAATAAAACAAAATAAAAACCTGATGTTGCCGTCAGATTGATATTACAATAACAACGCCTCAGATTTTTTTTTTTTTTTTTACAAACTATGAGAGTCTATCAACCTTTTTTACAGTGTCGTCATATTGAGCAACACTTCACTATGAAGACATCAAAATCTGTTCCAACTTTCCTAAAATGGAAAAGCTGCAGGGGGAAACCTCAGAGACCACACAAATCCCACACTTGCTCACATCATCACAAAAAGGTTGCTGAGGTGATCCCAGAACTGATGTGAAACTATAAATACCTAAACCTCTCAGTTGCAGAGAGAATGCTGAAAATACCGTCGACGCCGCTGAGACCGTAAGAAGTATAATTGAGCCTTACGGGTGCATAATGTGCGGGTTAAGGGCTGTGAATGACGTGGGATTTTTTTTGGGACGTGGAACATATGTGCTCAGTAGAGGGTGAACGAGAAAGAATGAGTGCATGACCACAAGAGTGGATTAAGAAGCACAGATTGTTTGAAAAACTAAGAGACTAAGCTAAAAAAGTTTAAAGGATGTTCAAAAACTGTACAACCAATACACAGAAAAAAATTAAGTAGAGAGGGGAGAAAAGTGTCACTTGTAAAAATAAACTTTCCCTCCTTGTGTTAAATCCTCTTACATTTAATTTTTAATTATTTACCATTTGTGTCCCCCACACATATCAACTTAGGTAACTGTTGTCAGTAGGGTTTAAAATTTTTTTTTAACTATAAACCCAATTTTTTATTGACGATGTAATTATATTCATATAAAAAGCCTTGCCCTGATTAGATTGTACAGTTTGATGACCAGATTTTTTATTTATTTGAAAGCCTCTTTGTTTCAGTTTTTGAAACATCTATATCACTATGAGGGGCAAATCTAAAACGACAAGATACATCTTATCGAATGGAGACAGCACACTATTTGAACTGCTGTACAGGTGGTTCTGTTTGTTAGATGTCCCCTTCATATACTGTTTATCAAAATCCAGATCCACCATCTAGAAATGTTTACGATTTTTCCTTTAAATTAAGAAACATTAGACAAAAGCTTGTAAATCATGGTCTTAGACCTCAACACTCAGCTAGTAAAAGTAAGACCTTTTTCAAGGCAACCTAAACTCTATTCAGCTGAGCCCGAGCAATTACAGGGACCCTTTAGTCAAAGTGCTTTAAAGAGTTTCTCTGTGTTGAGAAGGATTTCATTCACATTCAGTATACAGTGAATGTTAATCAGCTCCTATACTGTAGAACAGTGAGGTCCAATGTAGATCTTGCATACATCAGTTTTTATATTTTATTCATACTTTCCCTGATTTCAAATACCTGAATCCAGTTAGTGATCAAAAAAGGTTCCTTCAGAAAGGGTGACGACCCTGCCTATATAATATCCATCGAACACAACAGAGAGCGCACGTCTGTGATTGGTCAGCCCAACATTATCCCCAGATCAGTACACAACAACGGTGCTCTATAGTCAATGTAATTAGTAGTCAATGCAGCTTTTGGCCACTAAATGCTTTATATTGCAAGGCCAGTTTATCTAATATGGTCTTTTGGTGATTTTGAACACCAGGAGGCGCAGAGAACAACAAAACAGACCGCAGTGTTTGTTTGTTTACATGCGCGTTTACAGCATTCAATGAGCAGTACTTCAAGTAAAAAGCTTTCCAGCTCAATTAAAACTCACTCTCTGTTGACCATTGTGAATTTACAAGCTGAAGTAAAGAAAGGTCTGCACCCCCTGCTGCCCTGGCAGAGAATTGCTTATTAACACTGACATCAACAGAGAATTATAAAAAGAAAATGTCTCCGTCAATACCTGTGCTTTGGGTGCGAACTTGCTTACAGTCCATGGACGGAGTCATGAACATAAAATGCAGAATTTGTGTGCATGTGTGGGGGGGGGGGGGGGGGGGTTTTGTGCTGTTTTTAAATTTATCAATCTTGCCCTATTAAAATAGGCTACCTCACTCTACACAGTCTATATTGAGCAGGAAAGCTATGATTCACAGAGGCATTAGTCAAAAGAACCTAAACTCTCCAAACTCTGACTACATCTCCTACTTCTCAATAAAACTGCAGCATGAAAAAACTCCTTTTGGGCTCCCAGCAACCAGCACTGCTGAGCTTGGGTGCAATTTGGAGCTTGGTACGCTGCTCTATAGAGCCCGGAGAGCAACTCTTGAGTCATGAAGAGCTTTACGCTTTCTAATAATTTACTTAGAGACACTTCTGGCAGAGTGTGGCAGGATAAAGGCCAGTTTGCCTTCAAGTTTACAACAACCAAGTCACCCTGGTGAATCAGAAACACTGCTGCTACAATGCCGAAAATTCCTCAACGGGAAGCAATACATACCACAATAATAATAATAAACCATCACTACACCTCAATGAAAGTTTTTTGCATGGTCACAAGTCAACTCAGAACTCTCCTGTCAAAACCTAATATGTTTTTGAAGGGATACAGAAGAAGCTATAGCTGGTTTTTGCAGTTGTATCATGCTTTTAGTCCTGTGTGAAATCCACAGAAAGTATGTAAACACTGAAAATAAAAATAGTTGCAATAACTTTCTGTTTCTGTTTATAAAAAATATTATTTTAAATGTCTACACGGACATTATCAGACAAAGCAAAAAAAAAAAAACAATCAAAACTAGGAGAAACAACTGGTAAAAATCCAACCTTTTGGCTCCATGAGGGCTGTGTGAAAATTTATTGAGTGCCTGCAGCCATCATGAGAGCTCAATCATTGAGGAGAGAAAGCAGCTAATGAGACAGACCCAGAGCTGGGTCAGAGATGAGGAAACTTCATTTAGCTCTCTATCAAAGTCTGTGGCAGGAAACATAATATTCCTCACTCTTGAAAATAAGAGCTCCCTAACAAAAGCAAAATGTTTTCCTTTTCACTGACTGGAAACAGGCCTCTCTGCTTCTCTCAATTAACCCGTCTAAATGGGCTTCTTATTCAATCAGTCCTCCACCCAAGAGTTTTTTAAGATTAAAAACAGCCAACATTTTATTAAAAGTTCAGACTGCTAAAAGCTGTCAGTAGCATTCAATCAATATCTGTAAATAATCAGGAGTATAAGATATTTCAGATTTGTTACAAACTGGTAGAAAAAGAAGAAGGCCATATATGTGAAGCTCTAGCTTAAGGTAAAACATTCATGAATGGGTCTGTACTATTTGGCCATTGCTACAACAAACACTTAAGAACTGATTTCATCATTTCATCAATTTCTTCAAGGATTCTGGCTGACACCACCCTCTGTTTCATCATATTTCTTGGAGCCAATACTTCTGGGACCTAGCTGGAACAATAACTGTTTCAGCAATTTTTCTAAAACCAAGCTGGCAGCAAAAGACATTCTGGCAGACATTCTTTCAGTGCCATTCGCTCTGGCATTTTAGGAGGTTTCAAATGAGGATTTTTCCATCATTATAACACTGGCCCTCCATTAATTCAGTGCCAAGTTTGCTTGCTCGACTTTGCACTGCCTGCTCATACATGACCATAACTAGAACCTCTATAAAAGGTATTGGGTGAAATAAGGTTTAGATTTCTCTTGTGCAAGCCTTGTTATGATGAAAGCAACACAAAAATATTCAGCTGCATTGTTACCTCATCATAAACACAGATTTTGGATTTCTGAAGAATGTTGGCTGTGCATATACTAACAGTAAAAGGAATTTATTGGTGGCTAGCCGTAAGGAACCCTACTTTAACACAATAATGGAAAAGCAACATACTTTTCTGCCACAATCAGAAATTGTTGTCAGCAGTCATTAGGCAAAGATGATCTAGTCAGAGGTATTCTGCTTCCTGGTCAGAACATTGAAGGATTTTGTGCTAAGAACAGGGACACCGAAAAAGCAAGCCAAGATATGAAATTATTGGAGATTAGTATGTATTGCTAAAAAAGTTTTTCTAATTATAATAAAGCAGCACAAAATACTTCATTTCGATTGGCATCACAATATCAGGTTGTGCAATATCACAATCATTAAAAATTATTACTTTAATGCAATATTTTGATAGGATTTTGTATTTAAAGCCCCATGCAAGACAATTCTGAATGCCAGTAATGCTTTTGGCCTAGTAGACAGACTTTCACCACCCACACCTGATGCATAGTTTTAGTGGCAGAGAAGCTAAAGATCACTAAGAGTGGTGGGAAAAATGTGGATTACTTTGGGTGTATTCAGACCTGCACTGTTTGGTCCACTTTAAACGGACCAGGGTTCGTTTCGAACTCCAGGATACATGTGCCTTTTTGGACTAAACAAGCCACCGTAGCAAGGTAAGTTCAAACCTGATCCTTCATCTTCTGTTTTGCCACGGTGCTGCGAGCACGTCATGGGTCAGGGCACACAGAGCACATCGTCTCCTTTGGGTTACTGCACGCATTCCCTGACGCCTTTCCAAAATACAAAACAGAGCGTCGCGAAACCTGCGTTGAATGAGCTGCTCTTGACACTCAATGTGATTTTGCAGCTCCAATAACAGCAGAAATATGCAGAGCAGCGTAGAGCTTCCATGTTTTCCTCCATTTCCGGGTCTGCGCTCTGTGTGCCGCCGTAGTCATTGCTGTCCAATGGCCGCACCGATCGTCACACAGGTGGATGTGCTTACAAAATATAGTTCACTTGCAAAAAGTACAGTGTGAATGCGAACCGCACCAAATGAAAAAAAATTAAGTCCGCTTTTTGTCCGGACCAAACAAGCGGACCAAAGGACTTTTCTGGTCTGAATACACCCTTATATATAATCTACCCCAATATTCAGCAATAGCATCAGAATTGCATATATTTGAATTGCATACATATATATATATATATATATATTCCATTGCTATGAACAGCAAGCAATGGCATTTTGTGGCTTACCCTCCTTGAGTGAATTCAAGTCTGCAGTTTCTACAACAACATGGTCAAAATATAAAATTTCTGAATTGAAGACCCTTTTTAAGGTGGTCTTAATTATCTAAGAAATACACTTTTAGATCTTTCATTAGCTGTAAGGCACAAGCTACATTCATCAAAATTACTAAATGTAAATACGGTTTATTTTTAATCAAACTATTTAAAATAAATCTGTTTATAGTCATTTTTCTCTTTGGATTGAATACTGAAATAATTGATCATATTCCAATGTACTAAGATTTCCTTATAAGTGGTTTACGGAGTAAAGTGAAGAGTTTTGCTTTGGTTAGACTTAAAGTCTGCAGCTACGGTTAGTTTTGTGACTGAGTCAGTGGTGGTACTGATGGTGCACAGGGCTAGGTGGTGTTGGGTTTGGACTATTGGGTTTTTAGGGCAAAGAAGAGAGAGGCATGCTTCACCACATGATTTTATTAAAGGAAATAGTTTTCTTTTTCTGTTACCCATTAGATAGGTGAACAGGCAACAGCAGCACATGGGTCAAATGTTACAAACATGAAAAAATATATTTGTTGTGGAATAAAGCATGAGTATTTCATCAAAATAAACCATCTTAAGCTCAGAGAAAAAACATTATTCGCTGAAAGTGTACCTCATCTGACCCTCATCAAGCACAAAACACAAATTCACTTAGATTACCCTGAGCTTGGAGGAATGTAAACGTAATCAGCAACATTTGATCAATCAAAACTAATCTTTTAAAATACATTTCTGCGCCCCTGGCAACAAAAGCATTTAGAAAATATGTTTTGCATGTAAAGCCTTCCAGAACTAAGAAAATCAAAGGTCAAGGGGGCACTTTTATTTCACCGAATGCGGCAATGAAACATGCATTAGGAGTTATGCTTCATTCATACAATCTGTCATCTCTGGGAAGGAAATAACACCGAAGTACCTGGATCCGATAGCAGCAAGCAGCCAAACAGCCTTTCAAAGAATTATTGACTGTGACATTTGATTCGTTTATGCCTGTTTTGTAATCATATGATATATTGGGCCAGGTAGAGCATGCGTTATCAAAGAAGATTTCTTGGAATCTTGGGTTGTTTGGCAAAAAGCAGAAAATGTGCTTCACCACTTTGTAATAAAACCTCCAGTTAATTCAGCAGGTCACTATCTGATTAAATGTCTATCTTGGAAAGCAAACCACTGACAGAAGCATTACGCTATTCACTAATAAATCCTTTGTCAAAACCCAAATTTAGCTGATGAAAAGGGTTTTCTACTGTAGCTCAAAGTCTCAAAGAGAGTAATATGAAACACGCTGGGAACCTCCCTGTCACACAACAGTGAATTATAAGTGATTATGTTCAAAACTGTAATCAATGTAAATTTTGCAAATGACACAAAACAACAACCTAACCAGAACATTCTCTCTATTAGAAGGAGGATGAATAGATTAATGAAAAGGCCTTTTGGATCCAAGCAAATGTAAGAATAATCATCCCAAGCTTTTAACGCATTCCTTTTCTTTAATGCTTTGGAGATTTTCACACCAAATGTGTCCATTATCCCACTCAGGTGATGTGATTGAGTTGGCAGGCTTGCCAATTAGTCTAATTTCTTTTTGGACCCATCTTGCGCTGGAAGTGAATGAAGCCTTTTTGCAATTTTCACAGGTTTCCTAAGTGCTGAACACATAATCAGCAAGACTGAATCATCAGAGCTTCCATTCACTGAACAAGGACATTGTGTGATGGGGGAAAAAGGAGACATTGAAAAAGAAAATGGCAGGTAAAATTAAGATGTGTGATCAGGTGTTTTTTTAATATTTTTTTTTTATATCCTGAAATGATCGCCTGGCTAAATTTTCTGGCAAGCAGCTCGGCATCTGGGTATTCTTTTGAGTTTTCAGAGAAGATTACTCAAACTATGAGGTTTAGACCTCAGGACAGGGTAGTCCTTATATTAATAATGTCCTATCCTAAAAAATATTGAGCCTTATCTAATTTTTATATTCTATTGTCTTCTGCTTGTCATTAAAATATCTCCATCACTCCTCAAACTCCAAATGAACCACTCTTTAAGAGTCCTTTCAAGCCATATAACATACCTGAATGTAAGTTAAACCATGTGCCGAGAGCACACTTCAAATCAGACAACAAAATCAGTTCACATATCTGCATAAAAATCAACCGAATGTACCTTTTAAGGACACCAAATTCATTCTGCATTCAAGTCTTACAGCCTGACTGCAGCCAGTCTTGAATGCGTCACGTCTGTTCTAGTTCAACCTAAACGCCATGCTGAGGGTTTAATTTAATTTTTACAGACTTGCTGGACGCAAACCCAAGCCCCAAAGTATTAATGAACTTAACCACTATAAACGCAATCATGCCTGAGGAGCAATTATAAATCTAATTGAGCATCTAAACAGAATATTAAATCACCATTAACTGGGGCCTCTAATTTGGAAGACACTTACAAAGTTAAATACTTGTCCATAAAACAAACACTACAGTATTTAACCAGGGGACTCTACAGAAAAATGGCCAGGATTTGCTAAATATTTAAGTAGAAGAACAAATTTACTGCAAAAGAAAAAACTAGTCCATTATTTTTATGCATACTTCTCAGTATCCCATGCAAACTCCCACTATTGTGCAGTTTGCACCATGAGCAGCGGCTGAGTTATTTAACAACTTGTTTCCAATAAGGTGTTCTGCTGATAAAGAAAAAAAAAACATCTTAGGCAACTTAGTGGTTGTGGAATGGTCATGAAACACCAATATTTCAAATAAACCCCCTCCCGTTTTTTCCTTAAAGCCCTGCATAAGTAAGATTCACTGACGATGTCAAAATTAGCCTTTAAAATACCCAATGAGGCACTGAGTGATCAGTGGGTGACCCAAATCAGCCAGTTTACTACTGTCTGATATCTCTGAGCATGTGTCACTCAAAGACAGACAGACAGACAGACAGACAGAAATTAAGAAAGAACAATAAAGGATGTACAGAGGTGAGGGAAGCGGGGGGGAGACTACAACGAGGAAAGAAAAGACCGGACAATGAAAAGAAGAGGGAAACAAGGAAAGTAAGGAAGAATGTAAAGAAAGCAAGGAGGTAGGACACAAGGGTGGATTGACAAAATGAAAGGAGGGAAAGAAGTAATGGCACAAAAATGCATATGAGGAAGGACATAAGGAAGCAAGAAAGGATACAAAGAAAAGAAGACCTTCCTGTTTGAATGGCATAGCACCCTCTTACTTGTCTGAACTCTTACACCAACATGTTCCCAACAGGAAACTGAGATCTGATTCTCAGCTGATTCTGGTTGCTCCCAGACCTCGTCTTGTAACCCGAGGAGACAGAGCTTTTTCTGTTGCCACTCCCAAACTCTGGAATGCCCTTCTTCTTGGTATAATGTTGACCAGTACATTAGTTGATTTTAAATCTCTTTTAAATACTCATCTTTTTCAATTGGCTTACACTTTGTTCTCCTTGGGATATGTAAAGTTCTCTATAAATAAAGGTTTTATTATTATTATTATTATTATTGTTATTTATTTATTTATTTATTTCGGCTACTTGAATTTTTATACATACAAAATGAATACCACACCCACTACATTTTGTTGTAGTACTTTTTAAAACAGCATTACCTTAATCAAAGCGACAGGAGGAAGTGTTTCACACTCCCGGCTTTGTGTTTTCAGAGACCAGATATAATTCCAAACGTCCTTAACACCCTTTCAGCCAGCTGATCAGGAGTGTGCAGCATCTCAGAAAGGAAAAACCTGAAACTATAGGGATGCAGTGATTGAAAATTGTTGCCATTTCGAAAAGGCAGCATTTTGAAAACTTTGTATAAGTCAATATAAGAAGCTGATACATGCATGCACGTTCCTCCAAAACAGTAATGTTGTACTCAAGGTTTACACCACAGTTGAAAAGTCACAGTGTTTTGTATTAGAGTGTTTGGCCAAGACAAAGTCAAATTTGTTGACGCCTCTAAGCCATGTCACCTCCCCAATGAGCAATGTGGGCACCAGCTGCCACTGTGTAGCATGGAGTTCAGGCCAAATGACTCTTGATCCAACGATAATTAGCTTGCCTGGCTAACAGCTTGGCAGTCTCAACATTAGTTGAGATATACACAAACAAACTTCCAATCTTGCTTCACCTTTTCTTTTGAAGTGATGTGTCAAAAGACAAAAAGACGAGACATGACTTAATTAAAAAGTTTGCAGCAATTGAAAGATTCTATTTAAAAGGGCGACAAAGTAAACAAACCAGTGGTGTTGTTTGTCGTGTGGCCCCCAGACATATTTTTACCCTGGAATTAACAAAGAAAATATAAGAGATGTTATGAGGGAGGGAGACCTTGGCGTAATTCAAAGAAGTTTTCATACTGGTGGCTTCTGTCTCGGTGGTGAGGGCTGCTGTTTGGCGAGAACAGCTTGGCTTACAATTTTAGGGCAACAGCGTGAAAAAGGAAAAGAGACAGAGGAACTGACGGCAGCGACACACAGCGCCAACCCCTGAGAGAGCCCTGGGGGAAGGTTAGCCCTCCTCTTAGTCTCTCTCTCCCCTCTCAATTTTTCTACGTCTTTGAGCAGCAATTACCCAAAAGCCAACTCTTTCACCTTACCCTTTTTGAATAACAACTGAAAAATGTAACTCCTGCATCCCACAGCAACTCCTCACTCACACACAATGCCACTGATGGCGTTTAAAGAGCATGGGCCTTTTCTTTTATTTCAAAGCGGGAAAAAGTGAGTTTGAAAACCTGATTTTTTTTGTTGAAAGCACAAAAACACAAAAATGCTGGTCAGAAGCCCAAACCAGCTAGATTTTTCTTGTTTTTGTAGTGTGGGGGGGCGACACTAAATATATGGGCTGGCCACGTGAATCTGAGCTGGCCTGAGGGTAAGCACTGATTTAACCGCTCTTTGCAAAGAACAAATAAATCAACCATCACACTGAGCCAGACACAGACCTCGAGAGATGCCTCAATACCGCTGTTTATCGATCTCTCCCTTGCATGTTTGTGTGTTTATGTCTCTCCTATCTGTGTGTGTGTGTGTGTGTGTGTGTGTGTGTGTGTGTGTGTGTGTGAAAGCGAGGGCGAGAAGGAGCGTTATTTATTTCACCGCTTATTTATTTGCCGGCAAAAGGTACTTTATCTTACCCTATTTGAAAAAGTTAATGCGCTTACTTTTAAATTAAAGACCCACTTAGGTGAGGTTGGAGGGCAAGAACATTGTGCAAAGGGAAAGGCAGAAAAGTAGGTGGAGGAGGAGGAGGAAGAGGGCAGCCCGGTTGAGGAGACTAGCAAACCGGTGCTGACGAGAAAGATA
Organism: Valencia hispanica; assembly: GCA_963556495.2. Taxonomy (NCBI): domain Eukaryota; kingdom Metazoa; phylum Chordata; class Actinopteri; order Cyprinodontiformes; family Valenciidae; genus Valencia; species Valencia hispanica. The sequence goes on from OY747704.1 coordinate 40,200,249, forward strand.
TTGAATTTCAATTAGCAAACACCTAAATTTACATACAGCTTACATAGTGATGCTTGGGTAAGCAATTTAACAATTTCAAACAGCTGCTCGGTATCATTTACATAAATTAATAAAGCAAATTAAAATTCCATTGAAGTTGTTTTCTTCTTTCCTGCATGCATTTCCTCTCGCTTGTGTTAAAAAGTGAGTAAAAGTCTCAGTAAGAGGTCAGGGCAACAAGTTGTGGGTGATCCAATTTGGGACTCCCGGGGGGGGGATTAGGTACCCGCCTGTTTCGACTAAATGTAAACAGCAAGTACCTGACAGGTCGGTTCGCTCTGTAACTCCGCCACCTCTCCCTCTTTGTCAGTGACACATTTGATTCATTCACGGAGCAGCATGTAATCAAGCTCAGCCAGCACCTGCCAGGGTCGAAAATCAAACACATTCCTTGTGGCCAGTCTCTTACTGCCTAAATACACTCTCACTGTGAGCCTAAACCAAATCAGCATCACAAAACAAAAGAAAACAATAAAAAAACATCTAAATGAGGACCACTAATGGATCAGATCCAAGGAGCTAATCTTGATCTGAACATGAAGGCTTCTAGTAACTGATGCCTTCATGTTATGAACTTTAGTGGATTTAAATATTTCTCCAGTAAAATGAAAATGAGTGTTGGTTTGAGGTCAGTAACACAAGCCAAGGCAACATGGATTTGGCAGATTCAGCTGGAAAACATTAAAAGAAAACTGGAAAACAAACAGGTCTCATGTCATAAAAACAAAAACAAAAAACAGCATCAGATTTTCAAGGACAAACTGTTCACTCTCTATGCATTTCATACATGATTCCAATTTTTTTTACAAATAAATAACTGAAAAGTGGGGTGTGCGTAATTATTCAGCCCCCTGAGTCAATACTTTGTAGAACCACCTATTGCTGCAATTACAGCTGCCAGTCTTTTAGGGTATGTCTCTACCAGCTTTGCACATCTAGAGACTGAAATTCTTGCCCATTCTTCTTTGCAAAACAGTTCCAGCTCAGTCAGATTAGATGGACAGTGTTTGTGAACAGCAGTTTTCAGATCTTGCCACAGATTCTCGAATGGATTTAGATCTGGACTTTGACTGGCCCATTCTAACTAATTGATATGTTTTGTTTTAAACCATTCCATTTTTGCCCTGGCTTTATGTTTAGGGTCGTTGTCCTGCTGGAAGGTGAACCTCCGCCCCAGTCTCAAGTCTTTTGCAGACTCCAAGAGGTTTTCTTCCAAGATTGCCCTGTATTTGGCTCCATCCATCTTCCCATCAACTCTGAACAGCTTCCCTGTCCCTGCTGAAGAGAAGCACCCCCAGAGCATGATGCTGCCACCACCATATTTGACAGTGGGGATGGTGTGTTCAGAGTGATGTGCAGTGTTAGTTTTCCGCCACACATAGCGTTTTGCATTTTGGTCTCATCTGACCAGAGCACCTTCTTCCACATGTTTGCTGTGTCCCCCACATGGCTTGTGGCAAACTGCAAACGGGACTTCTGATGGTTTTCCTTTAACAATGGCTTTCTTCTTGCCACTCTTCCATAAAGGCCAACTTTGTGCTGTGCACAACTAATAGTTGTCCTATAGACAGATTCCCCCACCTGAGCTGTAGATCTCTGCAGCTCGTCCAGAGTCACCATGGGCCTCTTGGCTGCATTTCTGATCAGCGCTCTCCTTGTTCAGCCTGTGAGTTTAGGTGGACGGCCTTGTCTTGGTAGGTTTACAGTTGTGCCATACTCCTTCCATTTCTGAATGATCGCTTGAACAGTGCTCCGTGGGATGTTCAAGGCTTGGGAAATCTTTTTGTAGCCTAAGCCTGCTTTGAATTTCTCAATAACTTTATCTCTGACCTGTCTGGTGTGTTCTTTGGACTTCATGGTGTTGTTGCTCCCAACATTCTCTTAGACAACCTCTGAGGCCGTCACAGGGCAGCTGTATTTGTACTGACATTAGATTACACACAGGTGCACTCTATTTAGTCATTAGCACTCATCAGGCAATGTCTATGGGCAACTGACTGCACTCAGCCCAAAGGGGGCTGAATAATTACGCACACCCCACTTTTCAGTTATTTGTTTGTAAAAAATGTTTGGAATCATGTATGATATGATTTTATATATATATATATATATATATATATATATATATATATATATATATATATATATATATATATATATATATATATATATATATATATATAATTATTATTTATTTATTTATTTTGGCTACTTGAACTTTAATAAATACAAAATAAATAACACACCCACTACATTTTGTTGTAGTACTTTTTAAAACAGCATTATAATCAGGGCGAGAGGAGGCACTGTTTCTCACTCCCGGCTTTGTTTTTTTTAGAGACCAGAAATATTTCCAAACACGCTCAACACCCAAACATTTGTCGCTTTTAAATATTTCTGGTTGAGAAAAACATGAACAGTCATAGTTTGGAAACAACAATGACTACAGGTATAATATTCTGCATGGCAATTGTTTGGTAAACTTAGTTGTATTGTCAAATGCATAGTCAAATGGCTATATGTTTTCTTAAATCTATGAAGTAAAAACTAATTGATGAATACATTGGACCCCAGTATTTGCTGAGGTTTATAGACCACAGCAGTCAGTGAATAGCTAAAATCAACGAATACTTGAGACTCCCAATAAAAATTAGAATTGCATATTTTAACAGTTCACACACCAAAAACACCTGAATATGCATTAATATGCACAGTCGAAACCATCTTAGCAGTCATGCAGCAGATAATATCTACAATCTTCCTCATTTCCGCTCCTGGATTGCCTTCTTTGCAAACACCAGCCAATAGCCTGTCAAGTAGCTTTATGCCTAGGTATTACAGCTTCCAAAGCTGCATTTCCTTCAAATGTTTTAGATATGCTCTCCAGAAAAACAGGCAGATTTTAAGCAAATAATACGGAGTTAAGTTTGAACAATGTGGGGACGGGCAATACTAAGAAAAAATTATGTAAATTTGCATTTCAAAAGAACCCAAATAATGACGATAAAACATTAAAATGAGTCAATTAGTGATCCTATGTAAAATATTTGATATATAAATTAATTACAATACATGACTGGTGAAAATGTGCTGCCTTTGCATCAGGGTTTCAGCAAATGTTCCATTTTACCAGCAGTTTTTATAACACTCATATGAGCCCACCCAAACTTTAAAAGTGAACTGATAAAAAAAACAAAAAAAAAACATTTTGTTAGAGAACAGTTTCAGATTAGCGTAAACTGTTATTTTTTCATTCATCGTCTCCTAGTTAACTTTCCAGTTCTCTTTTTCTTTGTGCAAACCTCCCTCTATTAGTTTATTTGAACCAGCACTAAAATGTTTAGTGGTGTTTAATCAGCTTGTTAAAAAGGTGAGGAACCAGAAAATCATTTTCCTTCTCTTCAACACTCACCCACTGCACAACCAGGTGGGAGCCTGTGGGGTGGCAAAGAGGTGTTACGTTTTAATTTCGAGGTCAGGTTATGGGTGGACATTCCCACCGCAGCTTTCTTGTCATCATTTAGATCTCCGCTCACTTTAACAAAGACACCCTCCTCAATCCATTGAGGTGGACATTCTTCAGAGGTCCACTTACCCAGAATCATTAGTTTTCCTTTGCAGGCTAATTGGTCTGGAGGAAGTCCAGACTGAAGAGTCAGCCGCTAAACACAGCACACTGCGACATTAATGTGTTCCAATTTTCTGAAATACAAAGCTCCGGTCCTTAATAAAGACTATAGAAAATTCCAGGTATATTTTAAGACAATAAAATGTGCTCATGCGAATCAAGTTTTACATAAACTTCATGCAAGAGTGGAAATAGCCGTATTAAGGGTTTCTTTACGATATATTCAGAAGGAAAACAGAACTATAAATACATATATACTGCAAGGCAATATTATACAGAGCAGGAAAACTAGCCTGCAACAAAGAGACCTGCATTAGGTTATAAAAACCTGATTTGAATTATGGCCACTTCAGCCTATGTGTCTGCTGTTAGTTTGCTCTGCATTTTGTATTCTAAAGGGGAAGAATATGAACTACTGTGCAAACATTTTAGTTAAATTAATTAAGTGTGGGTCTCAGGTGACTGACAACAGGAATGGCATTATATAAAGCCCACCCTGACAAGAAAATCCACTCATCTCGGGCAACAATCTGGGAAAACAAAACAAATTAAGGCTTCAAATTTACTGTGATGGATTACCTGGCTAAAACAATTTTCAAGTCTGTGTAAATTGTTTTCACACTGAACAAGACTGAATGGCAGTAAATTAGTTCCTCGGGTGGTATAAAACAAGAGCTCGAGAAATACACCAGCACACTTCTGCACACTAGAACACTGCCTGAGGAGCTGATGAAGAGAAAGTGTGGGATACTGGAACCCTAAAGAAAAACGTTACACTTGTGGAGCGCAATGAGTTATAAATGCAACAAAAAACTACTCGTTTAAACACCCTCAGCCTTGCTGCTTTTGGTTGTTTTTCTTAATGCAACCACCTTTAAGAAGCAATTGAAAACAACCAGAATTATAAGGCTTTCATGCCATTCTATTAAAGCAAAAACATGTTAGTGATGAAGTGTCAGTTTGACACATGTCAGTTGGTTTGAAAGTTAGTTTTCCAACAGATCTGTGTGTAAAAGTGGAAAGCATTTCTGGCTTCTTTCAACGTATCCAAAGGTGTTCCTCCAGGGATCAACTCTGGGGCCACTTCTACTTATATTTTAACAACAAGAGCTGCAAAAAGTCAGGAAAACATTTGACAATGTAAGTGTACGTCGAAATAAACAAATACTTAAGTCTACAGTCAAATATCTTTCTGCCACTATTTTTATTTTTGCAGATCTAGACCTCAGATAGCAAGTTTGTTATTTTCATTCCAAGATAAAGGTTCTAAAAAAAAGAAAAACACTGCATCTGCCTAAAGAGGGGCCTTTCCTGTAACCGGTGGGTCGCTGGTAGAACCCTTGCTCCATCAATCTCAGTCACTCGTCGTGTCCTTGTGCGAGACACTTCACCCGCTTTGCCTGCTTGTGGTGGTCAGAAGGCCCGTTGACATGAATGCATTGCATTTATAATTTGCTAATATTTATTGTCTTTCAGGCAAGTCTTTCTTTACTGATACTGCGATGATGATAAATTTGCATATTCTGTGCAGCTCCATTAACAATTAATCGAGAAGTATGAAGTGCTGTCATTTCCATTTATATGCTGATGATACTGTGATATATTCCATTTTAAAAAATACAGTTTATTGCACATTGTGTGCAACACTAAACTAGTTTTAATGATAAAGAAAACAAAGCTTATGAAACAAAACTTTTAATATACCATCTGTTACCACTCTTCTTGGTTCGGAAATAGAGTTAGCATCTGACTACAAGTACCTAGGCATCTCAATGGATGGCTCTCCGGGTTTCACATGAAGTCATGGGTAAGTACAAAAACTGGAGTTAGACTAGAGTTAACTCGGATTCTTAAAAAAAAAATTAAAGCGCCACAATGTATTGTCATTACACTTCTAATGGTAAACTATAATATTATGGCTGTCATGCATTCAAACTATGCTTGGCAATTATATATTTTTTCCAGTCTGATGGATTTTGACTGCCTTTTCTGGTGACATTTAAGACGGATTTTAGAGACCAAGGTGCATAAGCTCAAGGAGGGTGGTGGGGCCATCGTGAAGGTGGAAAATAAAAAAGATTGAAAAAAAAATGTGGGATATGCGTGGAGATATTGAATATTCGTAGAGATGATGTTGCAGTATAGACATTTTCTGATTTTTTGGATATCTTGCAGCCCTGTTCAAAATCAACTCTAGTCTTTCTTTCAAGTGTACAAAAAGACTTGTATCAGCTACTTTAAAGTCTTTGCTTCATTAAGAAAATATAATTTATATGAATCCCTCTGCCTGGTCTGACATGGTCTACCACAAAGCTTTGAGAGACAACATTATATTTTAAGCTCATCATTGTTTATCGGACGGTCTGCTTTGTCTATATAAAGCATCAAGTCATTGGCATTATGCTACTTTATTAAGTTATACATTGCCTTCTCCTCTAATATTTAATATAAATATTTAGGAAATGAGAAAGGCTTCTCTCAAAAAAAAAAAGAGTATAAAATAATCTACATGTAGTAATAAATTTGAAAAAGAAAAAAGTTTTCCTTTTCTAAAATTTACATTTTGTCAAACAAAATGCATGTTGAAAATTATTTATTTCACACTCAATTAATGAATGAAAATCTTTATAGGTATGACAGCCATTCAAACCTGACCAGCTATCTACATATTTTTACCCATATTTTGTCGATTTAGCTTTGGTGATGAGCTAGATTAGCCTACATAAGTCTATAAGGCTGGATGCCCGCCTTGCCGTCAACCTGATCTTTAGCTCCCTCTTCCACAGATTCAAGTCGGGACTCTGGCTGGGCCACTTTAAAAATATTAATATTACAATCAGTCAGGAGGAACATGGTACAATTAGGACTACCTTTAAACCTTAATCTAACAGGGACACAGAAAACGTTTAGACACCACTACTTTACACGCAAATCTTGCAAGGGTATGAAGAATTTTGGGGTTAATCGTAAATTACCCAAAAAAGCAGATGTATTTACCATAATTTTTTAAGTTCAAATAGACTGTGAAAAGGCCTCGTACCATGTTGAGTAAAAAAGCACTTCAATATTTCTATTTAAGTTATTAATTACTCAAACATCTAGATGCTATCTTTTTGACTAATTTTTTTTTGATTGGACTGTTGCACATCTCATCAGTTTTGGTAATAAGTGGAATAATTGATAGCATTTAACTGAATGGCACTGGATTTAGGAGGTGTATATGAATAAATAAAAGATGAACACTAAAAGGAGAAGTCAGAATTTCATCAGACTTGTAAACAGGATTTAATTATGACATGAAAAATTTACCGACACATTTCAATCATAAAATATTTCCTTTGCTTCACTTTTAGTTAACCTAAGGTCACTTAATGATAAAGCAACATCCCTCGATACCAGACAGCTTCATAGCACCACATGGTTTTAATTCCTTGACTTCCACATTGTATTGCTACCCCTCAACATGTGAGCCAATTGCCAGAGAATCTTCACCCATTAATAACCCAGTAGGTACATATTAGGAGCTGGTGCACAGACCCCTCAGAGAAAGAGCCATCAGCTCCAAGTAGAGTCAAGTTTCCATCCTAAGCACCACATTGATATTGTACCTGTAATTGGAACTCCGGTGTCACTACTTCGTCTGAGGGACTTACATAAACAAGTACGAAGGAGATAATCCATTTATCTTACCTTGGGCCGAAGTTGGACACATCGTTACGCACAGAACAGTACGTGCAGAAGTCTAACTAGGCTTGTATGTTTGTAAAACGGATGGAGCTGCAGCGAGTCCGTGATTTCTCAGGGAAGAAACTCAGCTCTTTTGTGAGTTGGAAGGCAGAGAAATGAGAGAAAACAGGGAGGCCGAAAACCATTTGGGTCTCAGGGTTTTCTTTAATGTCTACCTTTAAATGTGCAGCCTTAGGATGGCAAATTGGACAGTTTCGTGGGGATTTCTTAAAGAATGTGCACTTTCTAATTCCTCCTGCATACTGTTCACATTTTCTCACAAATCCAAACAGCCCTTCCATCTTGGGTGTTTCTTCAATTCCTCATTCAGTGCCTCTCAATGGTTACAGTATGGGAAAGCCTGTTGAGCGCCCGCCATTATTGTTTCCTTGAATCTCAAGCTTTTGGGCAACCTCCACAGAGAGCACAGTTTGACAGCGATACTCAGACAAAGGTGAGAAGGCAACAAAGGCGTCTGAGTTAGTTTGGAGGGGGACAATGGCGCCAACAGGAACGCATATGCTGCATGATAATTGCATTGTTATGGCGAGTCTGCATTGGAGACGGTGAGCCTTTCTTTGAGTGCATGAGGGTTGTCACAGTTCAGTAAATATCCCCTGGAAGGGCCCAGCAGGGGGTTTAAACATGTCCAGCTGCAACCTTTTTCAGGCCAGAGCAAAAAATATGTTAGGAGTGGCGTGAGGAGGAATACAGGTTATTGTATTTATGAGTGTATCGCTTTTGTTCTTTACTTCGGTTGTTGAAATGTTCAGCAAATGTATATAAATGACCCCACGATGCTGTGTGTGTGCGTGCATACTTTGCATACATATTTCAGCCTCAAAGGTCAATGTGGATATCACTTTCTGCCAAAGTTATCACCATTCAACAGATCTTTGGGAGAGCTTACATTTATCATAGACTGTAACTCTAAATACAGCTCATCCCATATTCTTCTGAAATCCCTTCTTGATGTGTGAACAAAGTGTGCGCCTGAGCTAACCTCCCCAGATGGTTGACAGTTTGAGCACTTTGATCCTTATCCAAAGCTTTAAATCATACATTAATATTTGCCATGAAAACACAGTCCAACGCTCTGGAGGTCAGTATCGCAAAAGTACAAAAAGCAGATGTAGAAACACGTTTCTTGGACCACCTTCAATCCAAGCATGGTCATTCCTGTTGATCCATCTTTGATTAGTGTTACCTACACTTCATTAAGTTTCTCAGCTTGACCTGAGACAGCCGTTTTTATAATCCATTTTCAAAATGCAATCCCTCTGAAATCTGTTCAGGCCCAATGGGATTCGACTGATTAGCTTAAAGTTGCTTCTGGTTCTGTTTGAAGCAACTGTTTTATTCACTACCAAAGACTGTCATGTCATTTCCATCCAGACGGTCCTTTTTTCCGCCAGGACCCCTGTGTTTTGTTGCAATTCGTTACCTTATGCACACATTGTTGCACAGTAACTTTATGAAGACTTCCAATATCTGAATGATCTCTATACCAAAAGCTGTGGGACTTTCATGTCAGTTTTTTAGATTCAAGAAAATGTTGATATCAAAATACTTTTCTTTTTACTTTTTATTTCATTGTGGTGGTGCGGTTCGTATTTACACTGCTCTTTGTCAAAAGATCCAAAGCTTATTAACATGTTCACCTCCTCGTCTGTGGTGGTGCTGCACCAAGAAACACTGAACAAAGGGAGATTTTAATATGGAGTTCTGCAATCCTTGTTTTTCTTTGCATTAAGTTTCACTATCTCTCTTCTTTGTTTTGTTTTTACTCAGTCTGAACCACAAAGAGCAAAGGTAAAGCCTTCTTGTTTATTGTCTGCATTTACAAGCAAGCTTGAAAGGTCATTTCCACATTCAGCAGTGACGACAGTTAGCTTTTAACCCCTGGCCCTAACAGCAGGCATAACCATGAACTATTCACCACATTTCCTGTGGTAGCATTTTGCAACAGATTTCATCAGAAACTATTTCTTTTTTTATATAACTACAGAAGCTTTGCTGAACTGTAACTTTTGGTGATTGAGGTCCCTCTTCTGAGACCCCACGCTGATTTTGTTTCTTTTTCTGCATACACAGATTTATACAGCACCAACAAAAGGCATTTCCCCCTCTATCGTGCCGGTTTGGGAAAGGGGTCATGGAGGTCAGACTTTCCGTTTGCTCCCAGAGAAGGCGATGGAGCTCAGTGTCACTCCACCTTACACTGTATTAGCATGAAATGACAAAACAGACCAGACAGTTTTAGACTCTGACTTGCTTTCGCTCTTGTCCCTATGGCACTTCCCTAATGGACCAGTGGGCGTGGGATGCTGAGTTTGAGCTGGGGTGTAGAAGGGGGTTAGGGGGTCTGCAGGATGACAACAGATGGGGCAGAAGGCCAGGCAAGCAGGGAGATTCAATGTCTCGCCTGAGCTTTGCAATCAGAGACATTTTAGATCAGTTCATGCTGACTGCCATCGACCTAACACAGCAAAGATCGCTGTAAGGGTCAGAGCTCCCTCCCTCTGCATGCTGCTGCTGGCTGACCTATACATAAATAAAAGGATGAGAGATAAAAAAATAAAATAAATTGCTTTCATGCATATTAAAAACAAAGAATTTCCCACCCCTCATCTTTGTCTCTGTTCACCCAGAGACCTGTCAGATGAGGAGAAAGGCCATCAAACAGGCCTAAACAGAAAGCTGTCATGGACCGTTGACCATGACCCGGAACTGAGCACAATGGAGCAGTCTGGGTGAGGTTGTAATGGAGGCAGAAAGGTGAGTAAGTCGAGATGATTTGCACGCTAAGTGTAAAAGAAACACGAGCCAAAGGAGAAGAAACAGGAAGACAGGAACAAAAATAATATTAAAATAAAATATAATTTTTCCTGGCCAAAACCAACTTTTGATTTTTTCTAAGCTGTGAATTAGAACAATAAAGGGAATTAGAAAATGTTAATGGAAATGAAAAGCTTGAAACTGTCTCTTCATATTTAACTTTTTTTGTACCTTTTGTCTGATTCAGATAACCTTGAGACCACCTTAGAAAATGGAAGCACATTCACAAGTTGCAACTGATAACCATTTATTTTTGTTTCTGACCGACCAGCTCCAATTATTTCCACAGAACCAGAAAAAATACAACACAAAATACAAAAACATGTACAACAAGTTATTTGATAGCGGTAGTAGTTCAAAATCCAAAAGAAAACACAGGACTTATGTTGAAAATTATCCCCAATTTTAAAAAACTATATGCCCCTAACCTTTGTCCAATTTTTACAAAACTCAAAATAGGTGGACTGAAGTTTATGCTGTTGGCTGATGTATTCATGGACAAAATACAGAGGAAGTTCTTCTATAAGTTTTGGTGCATTTCTTGTATAAAAAAAACAAGCATTTTCAAGGCCGATCAAAATCGATTGAAATTTCACTCCAACTGATTGGTGCGTCTCAAATATTACTGACAAAGAAAGCTCAAAGCATAAGTAAAAGGGGGTATACCCTTTGAAGAGAAATAAATGGATAGTGTAGAAAAAGCTGAGCCAATGGCTGAGAAAGAAGGGATACAAGAACAGAGAGGAAGGAGGTTAATGCTGTATGGAGACCGCAGGACGACAGAAAGGGCAAAAGACACAAACAGAAAGCGGATTAGAGGGGTGTCGAGGCACTGAGAGTTCACAGTGCATCTCGACCCAATATCCTCTGCTCTCACCAAAGATAATAGAAGAAAAGAAAGGAAAACCACGGGAGGGACAGAAAAGACATAAACACAACAAGCAGATGTGTCATCTGGTCTGCTCTAAAATTAATCCTTGACCCACAGCCGGCTTTCTTCCTTTTATCAGTCATAACAAAGGGAGACCTTCTTTTGCTTCAGGTCTAGACAACAGAGGTGGCTGGATGGGGAATTTACATCCTTGCTGAGAGACAAGACAAGGAGGGCTGGCGGGAAGTTGGGGATATGGGGAGATGGGTGGGAGACATGGGTGAGAGTGCACCTACATGCCAGGTCAGTTTGGGAACTGATGGAAGGAGAAAGATGAGAGAAAGAAACATTGAAGGTTGGGGGGGATTGGGGAAGCTAGCTGCTCAAGAGAGCACATGAAAAAGAGAATCAAACTCAAGAGTCCCAGTATGCTCAGGGACTCTCTTGAGCCTGAGTGGGTCTGAGATGGAGGTAAAGAAAGGAAACGATTGACAAATGCAAGAGAAGGTAAAGAGTAGAAGAGAGGTAACAGGAAATCAGTCAACCTGAACTGATTTTGAGAACAAATTCTCTTGTAACCGACTTGAGGTTAAAACAAGCTCTTAAGTTTGCCCCAGGATTAGTGGGGCAATGATACTAAACAAAACCAAATAAACCAATAAGAGTTCAAAACGTACTTTGCTTTTCAAGTCCTGGCTTGGTACATTTTCAGTATGCTTCAATCAAGAGAAACAAATATAAATAATTTGGTTTTATCATGATGTAAAACTTGGAAAAGTGGAAAAGAGATTTAGAGTTTAGGATTTTTTAGGATTCAATAAATAATGAGCAGGCATAGCCGACGGACGGACGGACAATGGATGGATGGATGGATTATGGAACAATAAAACCACTTGAAATTATCAGTGTTATAGTTAAGGAATTGTTTGATAAGACTCCACCAACAACTGAGAATAAAAAATGTTTAAATCACATGGAAGTTGTTTTGATATCTAGACAACCGCCATTTAAAAAGGCAGCTATTGGGATATCCCCTCTTTGCAGGAACTCTGCAGCAGCGTGTTGTCATATGTCATTTGCTGGAAAGCATTTTGAGCGTATTGAACGTTACAGGAAGCTGTATTTACACTTTAGTTGATTTTTCTCCAGTACCAATGATGTTTAAATTTAGCTTAAAGTTGTTTTAGGTTAGTAATTACATTCAGTGTAGAGGGAGCTATGTACCATGTTGATGCTGTGCTACACCCCTGCTCAAGACAGTTCCCGGTTCAACAGAAAACTATAATCAGCAATCACAAGCAGATAACTGGTGGGTACAGTGACCTAAATTTTTATACATGCACAATGCATCAATACCAAAGCAGCATATTTCAAATTTGACCTCAATTAATCTTTGCATTTTTATTCCTAATCTGACTCTGTAAACAGCTGTTACACTAGTTTCCTACCTTACCATCTGTATTGGCCTGTGGAAAAATGTGATATGAGAGTCTTTACATGAAACATGTAAAGACTTGTACATACTAGAGATTATAAATGTGGAATATCTGTAACCATGGTTAAAACCAGGCAATGAATAGATTTTTTCATAAAAAGGAAACACTTAAAGCGTTGAAAAAAAGAGCTCCATTGATTGTCTTCTGCCTTCTCTAGTTTTGATGGACGTGGTGCAGCCTCTCTACATGAACCTGGTTTCTCACTGGCTTCTCACCAATAACAACATGGGAACCTTCTAAAAATACTTAGTCTTGATTGGTCCCTGCGAGACAAGCTCAGTAAAACTTTACTTTTAGAGTACTGCCCCTGAAACCCCCACACAAGATTAGGCTGTGACCTGTAGCACAGACAGCAGATGAGCAGGGATGGACACACACTGAGCTGGAGAGTCACAGGAGTCTTGTCTGCAGAACATTTAAGCCTTGAAAGAGCTCGCAGCACAAACTAATATACTGCAAGCGTCTCTGTGTGCATGCGTTCAGCTGCAAATTGTTTTGTACTGTTTGGAAGCAGGCAGCCTCAAATGCCATCTGTTTTATTCAAGTTTGGAGGAGGGCTATTTATGCCTTTGTTACAGAGCTGATAACCACGAAAGAAAGAAAAGAAAGAAAAAAAACAAGGAGACTGTGGCAGAAAAAAATACATTTAATCAACTTTTAGACTGATTCTGAAGGTGAAGTTTTTTTAGTCTCAAAAAGTCAAAAACTACAAATAAATAATGTACTGTATATTTGTTAAAATTGATTAATACAGCATTATTTAATAACTATTATGATTTTGTAAAAAGAAATGAGAAAGTATCATTTTCTGACAGATTGTGAATAACAAAGTATCTTAAATTAATTTAAAAGAGGCTCTGGTGAGTGATCTGATGTGCAGATACAAAACTGGTTCTGCACTTTTTAAGGCTCAAGACTAATTTAAAGGAAGACACTTTAATAAAACGGAATTAGGTGTAACATTTGGCCAATGAAGCAGGCTGTGAAGGGCCACAAAGACATTCTTTAACAGGTTGTTCTGGAACAGAAGTTACTTTGGTCTGAAGAGACTTGAAACAGGGTTCATACGCATCTTTAATTTCAAACTTCTCCATATTTCCATGCTCAGATTTCTAGATTTTCTTCTGAAGGTTTTACAACATTCTGGACATTTAAATGCAAAATATGTATCGTTTGATACTTGAATAGTAATTGGTCCTTTTCAGTATGTTTGAAAAATTGTGTAACAAACACGAGTGCAAAAACGGGCTTCCTATTTTGAAATACTGTAGCTGGTTGATTTGTAAGAGTTTATAAATATGGACTGGAGTAGCACAGAATACACATTCTTTCAAACTTTACTGTGAACCGCTTTATTCTGTTTATAGAACCAATCTCAAAATGGAACTTTTAATACTTCGTTTGGCATTTTAACCAGATCTAATTCAAGAACCACTGGTCCAATTTGACCTGGATTTAAAGTTCACAGTCTGAAAAAGTAAGCAACTTGCTCAAGTCAAATTGTGATGTGGCAAAACAAAGACAAATCAAGTCACTATAAGTAAAAAAAATAAAATAATTATTCTTTATTAAGTATTACTAGAATGAAAGTGAGAAAAAAAGAGAGGAAAAACAAACATTTTTCCATACTTATCCAAAAGCATATTACACAAATTTCCATACTTTTCAAGAATTTGTAGGACGTTCCTACTAGGAACCCTGTCCAAAGAAAATCTTTTAAAAATAGTTCTGTAGTTTAAGCATCTTTTCTCAGTGAAAAAGATTCAAACAAATTAACTTAAAACAAAAATCAAGTGAAATATTATCTTTAAAGCGCTGATTTTGTCTCTTTAATAAACACAGCAGAAACACAATGATGTTTCCTGTATTTGCATCTAAACAATTTACACTGTTTTGATTTTTAAGTCTTTAATATAACTACAAGAAAGCAGGCACGCGACATATTTCCCTACAGAAAAACAAAAAAACAAAACAAGTCGAGCCACTTCCAGACATCAACAGCTAAGGAGCAGCTCTCTGCTGCTGATAGAGGAAAACTTTGATCAAAGTTATTCCTCCTCATCCATCTCTGACTCTCCTGGCCAGTCATAAATCATCTTCACTGTGCCAACTGTCAGACTCGGTCCCAGAGCCGTGAAGAGCTAATTCAGCCGCACGACGCTCTGAGCCAGCCTCCGCTCTGCTCCCTTAGCTCAAAACAAAGAATTACGCTGCAAATTACTGATCTTCTTGGACTTGTGTCAATGATCCCATATGACACCAATAATTATCCTAATTGCTTTACACGGCGACTTCAGAAGAAACATGCAATTCCTGTCAAAAGCTTGTATGCTACAAATGTATTTGGATCAACAGTGGGTTAGAACGCCTGATTCTGAAGTATTTGAACTGAGAGATCTAACATGTATTTACGCAAATTAAGAATAAACACCTTAAAAGGTTTCTTTTTTAAAGCTGAGAATCATCCAACGAGCCCCAGCTGAAAGCTAGTTGACATGAATGACACAAACCTTTTTAGGCTTTAACTCCCCCGGTGGACCGCAGTCATGAAATTATTTGCTTGGCTGCACTCACTTCTGCCAGAATATATCTGCAATGCTAATAAACTCCATGGGCCCTGGCAGGTAATGGCATGCTACTGTAACTTTTCTACCTCATCTGAGTACAGCTCAATCAGTCCCCGCCAGAGGCCTCCTCTCTACGAGTCCCCGAGGCTCAGAATCAGCAACTTTCAATCTCGGTGTGTTAGCACGCAAGAAGACGCAACTGTACGCTTGGGACAGGTGATGAGACAAGCAGACAGCGCAGCACGAGAGTGAGAGAGCGACCACACATACACACATGCTTACTGTCGCACATACAAACACACATAAAGTCTAATATCGGCTCGGCCCCCGACTCCCTTTAAGAGACCTGAGAGCTGAAGGGGGAGAAATAAATACTCTGCTTTATTACAGCGAGATAGACAGAGCGGAAGGAGAGGAAAAAAGTAAAATAAGAAAGGCAGGAAGAGACTGTGTGCACTCTCTTTCTCTCCTATACACACACACAAACACAGCAGACTGGCTCAGCCTAAACTTGCTGAATCCCACATAGCCGTGAAGAACTCTTTATTTCCCCAAGTCAGCACACCTCCTTTAGCCCTGTCGTCTCATATACTGGCAGCTGACAAAGTAGAACAAGGCTCTTGGAACACTGCAATACCATAGTACTACAAGATCATACAAACCATGACTTTATAGTACAAGCTCTCAAATTAGGAGGCCAATACCCATCTATTCCGTTGCTCACATTAAGAGTGGCTCTGAGTGAAAAAGATAGCAGACTGCAGACTTTTTAATATTTGCATTTTAAAATTGTTGAAGGCAGTGTCCTTAAGAAATGGGGGTGTGAGGGAACATGTGTTGTTTCAGCACATGCATGTAATAAACAAATACAGCACTGTTTTAAACTTGTACACATGCAGAAGTCAATGTGCAGAACTAAAGCGCACAACTCTAAGTTTCTCTGGGCAACATCAAATGGTGGCCCCACAACAAAGAAGAGCAGGAAGACTTCCAGCTATCAAAAAATTCTCCTATTAGGGAACATAAGCATTTCTTGTTCAGCTACAGTGACGATGGAGCAAGAAAGCTGGACTGATCCTAACGTTTATGTCAGTATTTTTTGAAGCAATAGGGTATGTGAGGTACCTCGTTACTCACCAAATGAGATCCACCTGATCTGAAATATCACTGGTGCAGAAAAAACATCTTTCAGTATAAATTCATCTGCCTGTGGGGTCTAAATAATGTGGAGATGTTGACATGCAACCACACACGGGTATTACGATGAGGGGAATCTGCTTCTCAGGAGGTCTTTTACCAACAGGTGAGTGTCTACGATTCATTCAAGTACAACTCGTATACTGGACCTTTCATATATCAAAGCAGTTCCAAAATGATTTCAACATTTTTACTATCTCATTTCTGAAATCTATTATTCAAAAACTCCTTAAAAAAAACAACAACACTGACTATTCTCAAGTGATTTTCATGTTGTATTAAGGATTCTATTAATTTGCTAAATTAAACCAAATTTCCAGTGAGTTCTACACTGGCCCCACTTTGAAATGCTAGAAAATACAGACAAATCAAAATATTGTCAGAAAAAGTTGTTTAACTGTTAAAGTGAAAAAATATTCTAACATTTTTTTATGCGTTCAATGACAAATACCAAAAACTTATCGAACAGTGACTTTAAAACCGAGGTAAGTACCGAACCGTGACTTTTGTGTATCGTTAAACCCCTGGTAAAAAATGAGAGCCTCTGTAGCAATAACAGCAACATCCATCTTTCCCCAAGTAAAAATCTCTAAAGGGCTAAGTTTATGTTGGGAAAATCCATTCAGCCTCTTCAAAACCATTGAAGGGTTTAAATATAAGCAAAGGTGTTGTGCACCATCCTCAACATATTAATATATGCCACAAATATCGCATTTCAGACTTGGACTTGAAGATCATGTCTGATCAGACTGCTGCTGTAGCGGTCTTCACTGTGTATCATATAACTCATTCCCAATCCCATATTACCCCACACATTTCAAATTGATTACAGGTTTGGGATGCCTTAGTGTAAATGCATTAAAACAGTCAGTTAGTTCTGAACTGGGTGGTATTGTTCTATTATTCAGATAAGACAGAAAAACTTCAATAAAAGAGAAAATCATCTCTCCAAATATAACCTTCACAATATAAAAACTTTTAAAAAATGTTTCTAAAAAGGTTTTTGAGATGGTTTTGTCAGAAGTGAGTAAAAGTAGTTGTTATGTGTCACCAATCCGACAAATTTCAGACAGATTCTTTTTGATCCAATTACTGAGCCAGTAAAAGATCTAGCTGTTATGTCCCACATAGCTGCCAAAACTGCCCTTTTCTAACTTGCAAGCAGCATGTATTCTGGCATCCAATGCTAAACGGCAAGTATGAAACATCATACTTTTTTCCATATCTGTAATGAAATCAATATATTAAATGACTTAAACTTTTTTTCAAATAATTATTTTCAGCGTGTACCATCCATATGAACACAGCACCAAAACTCAGCAGAGGAGAAATAGAGGATTTACTCGAATTTGTTGAGACGATTCCTCTGCACATGGGAACATCTTCCAGTAAGGTTCTTACCTCTCAGATAAAATGAAACAAAAACGGTGTTATGTTTCCATAGGCAGGAAGAGTGGTGCAACTGTACTAGCTAAATCAAAGCTTTCTTAAAGTTATTTGAAGATAACAATTGTTTATTCTAATGCATGCACAATATTTCAAAGAATCCAGTCTTTAACAGACACCCATGCCACATTAAAAAGTTTACTTTAGGAAAAGAAACACAAGTTCTTCCTTTCCCTCTGATATCGGCTTTTTTTATCTACTACTTTTTTCTTTTTCTAAACAAAGCTTTCCCTTCTTTTTTGTGTTAACCCAAGGAGACTCTCAATTGTAAGTATGGTGAAAATGTTTTGAAGTCCTAAATTCTCACTAAATATTCTTCTATTTATAACCCTTTAGAAGAAAGAACCAAAGTTTTCCCAACATACTTTTTTAAAAGTTTTAAAGTGGAAACAAACTATTTTAAATGAATGACGAAACAGCTGAAAAAAAGAGAGAGGTATGAAGTTTTTTATAAACATTCTTTAATATTTGTATTAGTCTTTTTAAAAAGGGTCTAACATATTGGCCAAATAGTCCAGACTTTCCTAAGTCCATCACTTCCTAAGAAGAAATTTCATTTTTTAATTTTGATTCATCTTAGATGAAAATGAACGGCATTAGTTACATGCAAGGCACCAGACACACTACGGGGTGGCCGTATGCCTCTTTGTATTCCAATTTCTTGGTACACCATCCCTCGGTCTGGTAAAGAGTTTCCTCTTGGAAGCATAACTGCATGGCACTTTATCCAGCAACAAATGCGGCTCTGTAAACAAACGGCAGCCCAGCCTTCTACTTGCAGAAGTTATGGCCAGCGACTCTAAATTGAGAGCCGGAGCTGGAATGCCTGCTTCAATCATGAAAGCCCCCTGTTTGGGAACACTTTGGCTTCCCGGTGTTACAGAACAACACGTTGTCTTGGTAACTGGTTATCCACTTCTGGTAGCATCGGTGGTTACTCGTGTCATTGAGCATTAGTATGTTCACTACTGGATTATGTTCAATTTATTTATTTATTTTTTACTGAAAATTATTGTGTTTATCAGGGGTGGACAATCACCACCTGGTCATGACATTGAGTCCACAGGTTTCCAAATAATAAAAAACGGCACTATCTTCTGTGTCTGGGTGAGTTTTGTGCAGCTGACAAGACTGGACTTAACTTCTGCCCTGGCTTCGCTTAGCAATGTTTCGGCCATCAATCCCCCGCCCCCCTGGTCTCTCTCTGCTTTCCGGGGCGCTTCGTCTGACTGCATGTATCTATGGTTGATGTCCGTTTCCCGATGGTTCAGTATTAATGCATTAAGCCGCTATTCCCCAAGGAACAAGTGATCAAGTGATCAAAAGAAAAGCTCCAATCTAACCTAGGAGAATTTATGTAAATAAGAATCTTCTATATACTGCATACCGTGAATGTACACACAACGAAGATTGTCTTTTTAACTAGAAAAGATCAAGAACATCTGTGCGAACTGCACAGCTATGCTTTAAGCGGTTCTTTGTTTTTCTAACATTTCTGTCTAATTGCATGACGTGTCTCTGCAGTGAGGTCAGTTCTAGTCATTTTGTCAGTTCTGCCAACCCAGGAAAAGACCACAGTTATTTTATGCAAGCACAGATATGGGCGCAGCTATATTTCAAAGAATGGCTCATATTTTTATTCTTTCATCACCGTGTCAAAAAGTGGGTCAAATGCTGAACCTTCTTATACAGGTAGGACGGTCCAGGTAGGGGGGCCACCGTATTTAGCCCCCTGCTTTTCGATGACAACCCCACATCCACATGGATTTATCTAAATGCAAATAAACCCTCTTCACTCTACAGCATAATTGACATTGCATGCATAAAATATCATGAGGCTGCCGTATAAAGTTTGCCACACCGCCAGACAGCCGGGCGACCCATCGGTTCCGCCTCTCCTTTCATCTGTGCCCTCCAGGGTACACTAATTTTCACCAAATTTACTAATAATTTAGTCCTAATTTAACTAAGGCGTAGTGATGCTGGAGGTAGACCAGATAGAAGTTAAGGACTGTGGCAAACAAAGAAAGATATACTTGGAGGAGGAGGATGGAGTGACAGGTGAAATAAAACAATTTTTTTGTGTCATTCTTACTTTGAAGAGACAAAAGTAGCTGTAATCACCACCAGAAAGAAAACAATAAGAATAATGTTATAATGTAGGTATAATTGCAAAAGTGTGGAGTAAAAATCAAGCCCAGAACAATTTAACTCTCATACTCATAAATTGCATTTTAAAGCGCCACACATGTTTGACCTGGACTAAAAGCTCAAGTGGAGCCATGTGCAAGCGTTCAACTGAGCAGTAAGGTCATGGAACCTGTGATGGATTCTGTAAAGTGATCCATGCTCCAAAGGTTATCTGGGGTCTTTGCTTGGTCGAAACAACCTCACTGACGCTCCTCAGTGCCTTCTCTACCTCTACATAGCTGTTAATTAGTTCAGCTAAGTGCACCATTAATCGATTGCATGTCTCTACGCTATATCTCATAACGGTGTTGCACTCTGGCAACGGCAGGCGAAGAAATGTGAGGTTCAGGAAGTCACACACTTCCAATTGTGAAATACTGATTCTGGAGAGAGAAA
Organism: Valencia hispanica; assembly: GCA_963556495.2. Taxonomy (NCBI): domain Eukaryota; kingdom Metazoa; phylum Chordata; class Actinopteri; order Cyprinodontiformes; family Valenciidae; genus Valencia; species Valencia hispanica. Next base: position 40,220,643 of record OY747704.1, read on the forward strand.
AAGAGAAGGCAAGGTGTACTCTGGCGTTAAGCAGACATAATTGGTTGATGGAAGAATAAGAGAAAATATTACTGCATTGTTGCATTATTTTAAAGCTAGTAATATGAAATGTGTGGTTAAACTAAGCAGGTAGATGTTAGAACTATGTCAGCCACAAGAGCACATTATTAACGAAGATATTTCAGTTGAGATCCCAATATCTAAATGTAATTATCTTGCAATTATTTTCCTATCCAGAGCACTTTACTTAAATATTTAGAGTTGTTTTGTTTATGGTGTTGCATAAGCTACCTGAATAAATTATGCAGGCACTGTCAGCTATAATTCAGCATTTAGTGCACATTTCCATCCATCCAAGAGCTGATCAATAGCAGCCACATCTCCAGGAGGGAAACTCAGACATGCTTCTTCCTAGTAAAACACTAATTTATTCTGGGGTACCTCAAGCCCTGTCCATGCCAAAAGGGAAGTATAGTCCCTCCAGCATCTTTTGCATCTGCCCCAGGTGTCCTCTCTCATATTCAGCAATATTTACATCTACAAGATCAATAATTATATAGCAAGAGTGAAAATGATCCTGTCATGCCAATATTTATATTCTTGTCTACTCCACAGCTGCTAAATCTAAACTTATGACAGTTGGGAAAGACTGGGCTCAACAGAAATCAGAAAGTAATTAGCCTAATGTTTAGTAAAACACTCCTGATATCAACTTTACAACTTGATTTGGAGTTTTTTTTTTTGAAGTGTTATGAAAAATACAACTAAGCAGTCAGTCCAGAAACTAAATCACTTGGTTTGTTTAGCAAACAAGCAGAAGCAATGTTGTGGCATGTGAGTATCTGAGAAAAGCAACACTGAACAGCTAAATTAAAAATAAAGTATGATATTCTAGGGAAACAAAGTAAAAAACATAATGGTACTTTTTTCGAATACCATTTTTTACAAAATAAAAATGGTTTGCATCGTTCACAGTAACACTAGTTCCCTGTGTACTTTCTGCATTGTATGTATTCCTGTCAGCCTTCCTGTTGTTACTTGGGAAGAGTTCTCTCCTTAGTAAAGCTACTCTTACTAAAGCAAACTAAAATTGTAACACTCTCAAATTTTAATCCAATACACTTAAAACAGCTTTCTTGTATTTCCACACTGTTTGTATTAAAATCTCTCAAAAGAAAGTAATTCTGAGGAGAATAATTATGACTCTGTAGCAAGCAAGTATCTATTGAGATATGTGAAACTGTTTATATACAGATCAGGAGATATATTTGTATGCGATATCATTTAAATTAGTGATTTCGTTTGGCCGTAAGCAAGTAAAACCACCCAAAATATGCCTTGGGGCAACACATGGCTATGGCGTCCGGATCAGTGGATGGATCTATGGCCTGAGCCTGAAATCTGATCGTAGAATAAAATCAGTATCATTCAAATAGAGGTATTTGGTCAAATCACTCCCATCTCTCCACTTTTTCTTAGGTGACAACTATTGACTGAAATAATACGCATCATTAACATTCATAAAACAAACAATAAATAAATATCCGGAGACAAACACTTTTATTAGCTCATAAGTCAGTGAAGGCAAGCACCAAACATTTATACTAAAAGCAAAGTTTGGAGAAATTCTGGTGTGATAAAACTTATAAAGTGCTAGGGCCAACATTCGCCTTATTGTTTAGGCACTTCTCTTAAATAACCCCACGAAGAACGACAAACAACACATTTCTTTGAGATAACAAACAGCAATCTATAAATCCACAGGTGGTAGTTCATTTGACACCTGCTGTGCAAATATGTAGAAAGGAGGCACTTCCCACTTGAGATTATTACCTTTCATTTTAGTAAGTTTCAAGAGTTTTTTTTCTTTAATTACCTACATTTTATTGAGAGTTTTCTTGCCTTAAATATGCAGTAAGAGTTACAATAATACACAACAACAAAAAAGCTTTATTCATATTTAATAATTCATTAAAAAACAAAGAGAAGCAGAGTGGAGCTATCAGTCTGTGCAGTAAAACTCTCCCTCTGAAGACCATAGCAGAATAAAGAATCCAGGCCTCATGAGATGCCTCTTAGAAACCATCCTCTCTTAAAGAACAAAAAAACATCCCAAGTACTCCAGAGCATCTATGCCAGCATTCTTAAGCCAGGTCGACCTTGAACAGATAGGCAAGCTGCTGTGAAACTGAAGCTGCATGTGAAGCTGAATGTAAAAGAAAAAGTATAGTGAGAAGTCAGGGGCAAAAACTGCAGAGGGAGGATAAAGAGACAGAGGGTTATGGCGAATAATAATAATATCATCTCAAATATCATCCTTTGCACTGAGGCAGTTCAGGGGCCGGTTTAGAGATGGTAGATAATGTCAAACCTTAGCCAGGAATAACAGTTCAAGAGCAGCACAGAGACAGCTGGTCTTGAATCAAGAAACACTTTTATTCAGAGGCCAGAAACAAGAAATCCTGGCCAATAAATGCAACTGAAATTTTGTGTTACAGTTGAACAAAACAACCAACAAGATTTGCCAGAAGATAAATAAAATTAAAGGATTTCATTCTTAATGAATACTCTGAACTAATGTTACAACAATCATGCCTCTCCTGGCCAATACCGAATTCCAGTTGTGGTTTTTGACCTGCTCTTTTAGATTTTGACCAGTTTTGTTTTTGAGTGTGAGAAAATTGGCCAATTACGATCTCTGGTTGACTGAATGTAGTGCTGCACAAGATATCAAATGACATGAGTCCTCGCAGTATCAGTGTGTCAGTACTCCAATCACAAGGAAGTACTTGGATGCAATATTTGGTAGGATACTATATTTCAAGAGACAACTCCACGGACTCTAACTGCCCCTAATAGCGTCACTTACTGGGTATTTTTTATGTCCGAGAAGCTAAAGGTTACAGAGAACAGTTGGGACATCGTATAATGATAAAGAAAGAAAAAGAAATGTGGATTAATTGTAATCGTATAGAGTGATTGGTGCATCTGTATTGAAAATCTGAATTAGGCGAAAAATACTTAGCAAAAATATAAATAAAATCCATACTGACCGAAAGCTATTAAACCAATGTATCATTTACAGTTCACTTTATGTTCTTTAATTCAACTTTCTTATATGACTCCAACCAGTGGACTTTATTGAAATTATGCATACAAATCTTAGGTGACAAGAACAAGTTACTCCAACACCACACTGGTTTAGTGAGCAATGAAAACAAACAACAAAAAAGTCTCCACTTGTACGTTTTCTCCTTTAAAAACATAAAAACAACAACAATCTGGCATTGAAATCTGGCACAACAGGCTCTTAAGAGGCAAGGGCCAGTTACTGGTATCAAGCTTTATCGTGGCTTTAAAAAGTAACTTAATCAGAAACACAAGCTATTTCATAACTTGATGCCAGAGAAAATGCTGGAGTGACTGGCGTTTTCTCAAGCTATTTGTAATTTAAAGTAACACAGCGCTGCCCCTTCCCCAACCTGTTGCCGGTCAGTTGACAGGGCATTGATTGGTCTAACTGTAGAGATGGCACCCCATACACAAAAGCAATAGTCCCGGACGCAGCCTTTCTGGATTTGCTTCCCAACCTTGAGTGACCTTTGCTGCATGCCTGCCCCCTTTTTAACTCTGCCAATTTCCTGACTGGTAATGAAGGCAACTAGTACCAAAATAAAACATTTTATTTGTTTGGCACATGTGCGTTCCAAACCGACAAGGCTGTATCAGAGATTTTCGGTACGAATCTGTGTGATGTTGCACCACTAGTATAAACGTTTGAAAACCAATCAAAATGAAGGATACCATCCTAACTTGTTGAAAGAGAGAAAACTAAAAAAAAAGAAAGAGGCAAAAATGCTGTGCAGAGCCTCACAAAGCATAGAGACATCACCCGGACCTAAATATTTTGCAAGAAATTGCATTTTCAATGTTTAAACTGATACAAGAGGAGAGACAGGAATGACAGTTCTTTGGTCTTTATTCCATGAAAAGAAAACTCTCAGGTCTGCATGTTGACCTCCTCATATCTGAAAACATTTTGTTGAAGAGAGAGTGAATAATAGTGTAAAAGCATTAGGGGGGACAAGTAGAAATCTGCAATAGTGAACGTAAGAGGGCTGAAGGGCAACAACTGTAAGGGTGAGGGAATCCCGATTACAGTGCGACCTCGCTAACCCCAGAGGCTCGTTGGAGTCTTGTTAGAGCTGCATTCTGCAGGCCCGTCCTCTGTCACACCTTCATTAAGCCCATCGACCCACGGTGCTTATTAAACACATTCATTACCCCGAGTATTGAATTGCTGCCGCCATCGCTGGCCCCAAATTCATCATGGGGGGAGCAAATGCAGACTGCAGCATCTATACACCACAATATGGGCACGCAGCTTTCTGAGTCTTATCAATCATCCCTAATGAAGTCAGTATTTAGATCGGATTGGGTCTCTCAATTAGGAGACAGCGGGACCAAGAGGGAGGATATGCTTAGTTTGAGAAGGGATTGAAGGGAGGAGAGGAGCAGCAGGGCTGTGAAGAATAAGGAAGGAAAAAAATTAAAACAGGTTGACGAGTCAGCCAGACGTTTTCTCACAGTCTTATGTGCCACAGTCTCTGCCTTTTCTCCATAAAGCAGGACACAAGAAATTCCTAAAGGAGGGCTATATGTCAGGATACATTTGAAATGGCGCTGGGCAAAAGGGCGAGTCCTCAGAGCTGATTTCAGGGTCAAGCTTTAAATTATGATATCATTTCTGCCCTTCTCAAACAAAAGGAAAACTCATCACGAGAGAGCAGAGAAACATGGCGTAAGAAAAAGGTGCAAAGAGATTAAGAAGAGTAAAGGCATGAGCAAGGTGTCTGAAAGGCTCATATATCATAGTGACATCCCTGGCTGAGCGTCAGAGGCTGTTGCTGCTTTCTGCAGGCAGTTGAAGGCAAATGTAGTCCAGTCAGAGTGCGGCACCGGTTCACTGGAAAGTCTAAATGGCTGCCAAATTTTTCATTGACTTTCTGTGGTCAGAAAGTTACTTGCTGTCATTTTGCTGCCATAAACCTTTCAATTTGCTGTTGGCTAAAGGTGATCCAGCCATTAAAATATCATATTTAGAGCTGTTGCAACTGTACTTCACTTACAAAACCCAACTTAGACATAGCCAAAAGAGAAGAGTGCAGAGGAGCGTAAAGATCTCTGACTGCTCTGATTCTGTTAAGATTTTTTAATAGAGTAATATTTTTAGTGGGTAATCATTTGCATCCCATCAAACATCTGCATTTAGTCAAAAGTATGAACAGTATACCCTTTTTGTGATTCCACAGAAAACGCTCCTGACCCCCGGATTCTGTTTTTAGCTGGGTTTCCTTCCTGCACAGATCCACTGCTGCCTTTAACTGTATACTTCTTCCCATTGAAAGTACTCCTAGCACAGAGCTTCCATATTTTTGTCTCACTTCTTTTTCTGTCCTCTTGACCCTCAGCTGGTCGCAGCAGATGAATGTCTGCACTGATCCAGGTTCTGCTGGAGGTTTCATCCAGGTAGTTGTTCCTTTGCAGTAACCATACGATTGCTTTCTTTGACAGACACCCTTTTTCCAGCTTGCTTTTCTGAATTTCAATGCATTGTATTATGTTTAGTGAATTGGATTGAATGGATAATATTGGAATGATTTTAATCAAATTTGGACAAAATTGGATTCTACGTATTAGAAATGAATTGGGTCTTTTTTTATGAAATGAAGTTAACTTTTCACAAAAGCCTTCAGCACTAACTTATTTAATTTCAGCTACTCAACATTTTGGAGCCTCATTTTTTTCATCTCTCTCATAAATCTCAAACAAATACAGGAGGTTGAAGCCTCAGAGCAGGTAATTCAATGGCTTGAAACATCTTCCTGTTCAGCCATGCTGTTTTGATGAATCCAGAATGGAGCTTGCCATGATTACACAGATGTAGGTATAGTATCTCCTTAAATACATGTCATATGGCAAAAAGAGCACTTGCTGCTTCAATCGGAGATTCAAAACTAGAACAGACAGATGATTTACGTAAACAGTTCACGGGCCACCTGCACCACTGCACTCACACACATTTGCAGATGTTGATATTAAACAAGATTATCTCATTTATTCAGAAGAATGTCCTTCATTCAAAATGAAATTAAGTTCTTGCTTTGCAAGAGATGAAAGGAGTTTCTCCCATTTTTTCTAAATCTGTTCTTAGAAAAGTGGCAAAAAGAAAGTAGAACAACTGTTTTACATACAACCGCAGACTCCCTCCGTGGGTCCTCCCAGGTCGCAGAGCCTCACCGTGGGTTCCAAGCCACCGATCCTCAGCATGGTTCCCAGTCTCCTGAGCTTCCTCGTGGGTCTCCAGCTCCAGGATCGCCGCCTCGTCGGGGGTCCTTGTGGCTTCCCGAGATCTCAGTGCTTTAAAGGTGTTGGCCCAACGTCTCCAAACTTTTGTGCTCCTTACCGGACGTCTTTAAGCTTCTGCGCCACTGGCCAGACTAGTTCAAGGTGGCTCTCCAGCCGTCACCACCTGCATTCAAGGAGGCTTTCCAGCTGAGGTTGCCTTGATGTTTTGTACGAGCATCCCCCATGACCCCTGTGCCGCCAGAGCCGGCCACCATCTTCCAAGTTCTGGTGCCGTCGGCCCCCCAGTGTACCTCCAGAACTGTTTGGGTTTTTAGTTTTTCTTGTTTACATCAGTGATCACTGGGGTTTATTGGGACCTGGTTGCCAGACATCCAGTGCCTTGGTGTTTGCCTTATACGGTACTTCTATTCCTCCGAGTTCCCCAGTGACTTATGTGCTCTGTATCTTACCTCCTGTGCTTACCTGTCGGTAACTCTTCTATGTGCTCCTCCCAAGGTTTCCATTGGTTTAATCCCAGAATCCTCTGTGATCAGTCTTCTACCCTGGATTTCCAGTCCTGGTTGGCAGCCCCTCCTTCCTCCAGCCGGCTGCTGCCTGTCCATCCTCCAATATCCACCTCTGGTGTTCTGTTCCCCTGAATTCATCCACCACAAACACCCACGGACATTTCTGGACTCATTCCCCTCTCTGGCTTCATTTTACATCTTCTACAGTAAGTGCTACCCTGTTCATCATAATTCACCACACAAACTATTATTCACCTCCGGACTACCTCTTTCTAGTGTTGCTGTTTTCTGTCCCCCCCACCCCCCCACATGTTCTGGATGTGTGTCAGAATACTGACAGCCTTCATGACACGTAGCTCATGTTACACAATGTTCATAGTATTTTTGTAAAATATTAGTATTTTTACAGAAGGTTATCATACTGTGAGAATCTCTACCAGCCCATGCTGACAGCTGATTCAGCAGCAGAACCTTTTAGTCTATTTCTGTTTTCTACATTACTGACGTTTAGTGCTGGTATTCAGTCTTAACCAGTCACATTAGTGGCCTAAGTACTGTTTTGATCTTACAGATAATGTTAGTATTATGTTGTCTAGTGTAGTATTGGTAGCTTTTCCCTATTATTGTTGCTTCTGTCTCAGCAAGAAAGAGTTCGTTTAAAGAACATTACAATGTGCTGTATTTTTAATTTTAATATTTAAAAAAGTACATTGGGCATTAAGCACATTTCCACTATTGGAACTTCATGGTATGCACGTGTCTCCACTACACCGAGCAAGCCTGACAGGGCAGTTTTTGGGCCATTTCAGGAACCAACGGAATCCCAGTCTTGGGGTATGTAGTCGAAAAATGGCCCGGTATAGTCAGTGAGTGGGAGCTGTGGCTAATAAGTCACGATGATTGGTTGTAACTCTGAGGGAAATGAGCAACTGTCGGCTTTGTAAAATTAGAGGAGTTACTGGTGAAGCAGTTAATAACAACACCAAGCAGAAACACAGCAACCATCCCTGCTTCTTCCATATTGATCTGTTATTCTCTGCTGCTGTGGACGCCTTCTGGGTCCTTAATGAAATGGCTATGATATGCAGACATCTTAGTAGATTTCTTCAAGGGCCAAAAATTGTATGGCGACATGACCGCTGAGAGGAGCGGGCCAACAGATTGAATTAGAGGGAAGTCTGGTAAAATTACCCTGAAGTTCCGAAAGTGGGAACGCGCCTATTGATGAATAAGACAAAAGTAAATGCATACAATTTCAGGAAAGGCTCATTTGCATTGTTTGTTCCTAAACAACTTAAGAATAATCAGTATTATGATATAAAGGGCTGCTGTCAGAACAACAGTAAGAAATGTTTACTTTAAAGTTTTATGGTACAACACCGAGATCAGTTAGATTTATAGTAATTAACTCTGCTGTTTTGCTAATCTCATTTGTCTTCATCCAATACGGTGCTTTTCAGAGATTTATAACAGTGTCCGCTGTTATTCTGTGTGCCTCTAGAAAGTATTAGTCTGATACCAAGGCAAATCTCACAAAACCTGAAGAGCTGGCTTCTTCACAGTTTCACCCACCACTTCTGACTTCATTTCTACCAAGTGCTCTGCCACTGTAAGCGAGAATGCATAGATTATGAAAGCCTCAGTCACTCAGAGCTTCCCAGGCCCTATGATTGCTGGAGGCAAAAGCTTGATAATGTAATGGAGATGAGTGCCGCTACATCCCCAGCCCTAAGAGATTACATATCACCAGCGCAAAGGTCATCTGGAGTTACCATTTAGGGCTGAGGCAAAGCATATTTTAATTTTTACAGTATTCAAATTTTTACATGGGAAAAAATTAAGACAAAAAGTGCAAAAATAAATTACATTTTGTAGTTTTACAGAAAGATAAATAATTAGCATCAACAGGTAGGCTGCAATAATCTCTCTAACAAAATAAAAGCAATTTCTTTGCAATACTTTGTAGGTACAATGTGATAGAAAAAGAAAACATGTAACTAGAAGGTAAATGGATCACTGTTTAATTAATATGATGAAGATTTAGAAACTCTTAACTAGAATGAATAAAGAGTGGTCTAACAACTAGGAGAACATTTAAATGCCTGGTAGCCCCGTCTTACTAATGATTTTCTGTTATTCATATCAAGTCCTACAGCACCCTCTGCTGGTGAAAACAAGCACCCGGTGATTGCGCCTTAGACTCAGGCTTCCTAAACATTTAGAATTTTAAAAGTCCGTATTTTGATTCTGGAGTTCTTGTAACATTTTGGACATTTAAATAAAAGTTATTTTACCTTTAACTCCTCCAATAGTAATCAGGTGTTATCATCCAAAGGTTTTTCTAAACATCCTGAAGCCACACAATGATAAAAATGGGTAAGCACTATTCTACAGGAGTAGGGAATCTATAACACCTGGCTGTACTGGAGTATCAAACACTAAATGCAAATTATCTAATACAAAAAAAAAGAGCATAAAAGCTAATATTTTGGTGTTTATTGGGAATTTTAACCAAATCAAGTTTGAAAATTTGGATTTTAAAGTTGTCTATAGTCCAAAAAGTGATAAAAATTGTCATTTTTTTCAACTAAACTCATTCTCTTATAGATCTAAAAATCTACTCCCACTATGTTCCTATTAGCAAAGCATGACTAATGGTCTATCTAAATATTTGAATGGCTTTCCATTGTTCCTTGCCAAGCATAACTGGCATAACTATTGTCATTTTTTTGGCATTCTGTCACTCTTAAGCATTTGGACTTGCCTGAGATTTGAAACATTTGCCTTTCACTTGACTTTACTCTCTTTCCAAAAGGTTAAAACTTTTAACAGTCAGCAAACCTTCCTCTACTTTTTCTCCTTCTTTATAAGCTATTCATTCACTGTTATTGATAGATTTTAGGACCACAAAAAAAAAACTAATGCTGAGGTAGAATTTATCTCCTGGGGTGACTAATATTGAAACAAAACTGTAGCAAGGTGAAATATCTCTTTGCAAGTGCACTTCACAGACATTTTACTTTCTTCCCTTTCTTTCTCTCTCGCCTCTCAAACTTCTTTTGTTCCTCTGCAGACGGCAGAGCGTACATATCGACAGAGTCTGTGTCTGAGCGCAGCCGGCAGTCCGAGCAGAAGTCAGTGCTCATTAATGCATCTGATTACTTCTCAGAGAAAAAAAACAAGAAAAAAAAAACGGATGAAGAGTTACTGACCTGAACACATATACAGAGAGAGGGGAGCTTTTTGGGGCCATAGATCAATACGGAGGCACTTCAATAGAGCAGTGAAGAGGGGGATATTGGAGATAACAATATGCTTGTAACTTAAGATAACCCACTGAGAATGTAAGTGGTGGCAAAGGTTACAAAAATAATTTTAATATCTGTAGGTCACCATGACCAGATAGATTACAATCATATAATTTTCCTAACTTATCTAAAAGATACACCAAGGCCTCAGTTTAACATATTGATTATTTTTCATTCCATCTTCAGCATGGTCGCCAGGGAGAGGGTCCAATGGTTATTGAGGTAAAAGGAAGGGAACACCTTAGACCAATAATCATCACTTTGCCCATTCCTCCACTTTTGGGAACAATCTAGTATGCATGTTTTTGGACCGTGGAGGGGAACCGGAGTACCAGAGAGAACCCAGGCAACCAGGGTAAGAACAGCCAAACTCAACACAGAAAGGTCCCCACCCTCACTGCAGAGATTTGGACCAATAATCATCTCGCTGTGAGCCAACAGCGCTCCTCAATGTTCTGTTGTACTACCATCTAAATTATTTGGTTAACTAAAATGTTTGAAATACTAATTATGGTAGTTTGAATGAGGGGCTTGGTTGCAAACCACTGCAATAAACTCAGTAAAAACTATATAGCCAGCTATTTAGAAACCAAACTTATAGGGGAGTACACACAAATAACTTAATTTGTAGTTATTAATTAACTTTCCATTTGAGAACAAAAGACAAAATACATCATTATTGTTCTTCAATAACAATTCAATTCAGTCATTTTTGAGTTGTTCATGTAATATTTAGTCAACTGTAGACATGCAAGAACCAAGCAGTGTGAGATGTGAATCAACGAGGTAAAGTAGTCAAAAATCTGAATTCTTTCTTATTCATCAAATTTTTGAGTTAAAGGTTAAGTAGTGGTGATTTCATGCTTAAATTGTAGCAAATCAACTCTTTCAATAAACCTGCAGCACATTTTTTGGGGTTTATAGTCCTCAGCAAAAAAAGAAACGTCCCTTTTTCAGGACTGTGTATTTCAACAATAATGTTGTAAAAATCCAAATAACTTTACAGATCTTCATTGTAAAGGGTTTAAACAATTTTTTCCATGCATGTTCAATTAACCATAATCAAGTAATTAACATGCACCTGTGGAATGGTCGTTAAGACCTTAACAGCTTACAGAAACTAGGCATTTAAGGTCACAGTTCTAAAAACGCAGGACACTAAAGAGACTTGTCTACCGACTGTGAAAAACACCCAAAGAAAGATGCCCAGGGTCCCTGCTCATCTGCGTGAACGTGCATTAGGCATGCTGCAGGGAGGCATGAGGACTGCTGATGTGGCTAGGGCAATAAATTGCCATGTCCGCACTGTGAGACGCCTAAGACAGTGCTACAGGGAGACAGGAAGGACAGCTGATCATCCTCGCAGTGGAAGACCACGTGTAACACCTGCACAGGATCGGTACATCCGAATATCACACCTGCGTGACAGGCACAGGATGGCCACAACAACTGCCCGAGTCACACCAGGAACACACAATCCCTCCATCAGTGCTCAGACTGTCTGCAATAGGCTGAGAGAGGCTGGACTGAGGGCTTGTAGGCCTGTTGTAAGGCAGGTCCTTACCAGACGTCACCAGCAACAACGCCGCCTATGGGCACAAACCCACCTTCGCTGGACCAGACAGGAGTGGCAAAAAGGGCTCTTCACTGATGAGTCACGATTTTGTTTCACCAGGGGTGATGGACGGATTCGTGTTTATCGTTGAAGGAATGAGCGTTACACCAAAGCCTGTACCCTGGAGCGGGATCGATTTGGAGGTGGGGGGTCCGTCATGGTCTGGGGCGGTATATCACATCACCATCAGACTGAGCTTGTGGTCATTGCAGGCAATCTCAATGCCTTGCGGTACAGGGAAGACATCCTCCTCCCTCATGTGGTACCCTTTATGCATGCTCATCCGGACATGATCCTCCAGCAGGACAATGCCACCAGCCATACTGCTCGTTCTGTGCGTGAGTTTCTGCATGACAGCAATGTCAGTGTTCTGCCATGGCCAGCAAAGAGCCTGGATCTCAATCCCATTGAGCACGTCTGGGACCTGTTGGATCGCAGGGTGAGGGCTAGGGCCATTCCCCCCAGAAATGTCCAGGAACTTCCAAGTGCCTTGGTGGAAGAGTGGGGTAACATCTCACAGCAAGAACTGACCAATCTGGTCCAGTCCATGAGGAGGAGATGCACTGCAGTACTTCAAGCAGCTGGTGGCCACACCAGATACTGACTGGTACTTTTGATTTTTAGCCTCCCTTTATTCAAGGACACATTCTATTTTTGTTAGTCACATGTCTGTGAAACATTTTTAGTTTATGTCTTATGGTGTTGACTCTTTTAGTGTTCATACAAATATTTACACTCATTAAGTTTACTGAAAGTAAAAACAGTTGAAAGTCAGAGGACGTTTCTTTTTTTGCTGAGTTTACCAAGACCCACACCTAATTACAGGAATGAAATGATGCATCCAACTCACAGGATGTTGCCCAACATTTAGTATGTGAGAACAAGACAAGATTAGATTTTAATTAGGTTTAGAAATCTGCCTTTATTGTAGGATAATCCTCTGTTGGATTGAGGTATATTAACTGGTACAACGGCACTTTCAACCATACAACTGCTGCTCATATTCTCATGTCTGTACCATTCTCTGTAAACCTGAGAGATGGCTGAGAGTTAACTTCCTGAAATACTTCAACCAGCTCATCTGGCACCATCAGCCAGGGTGCGATCAGAGTCAATTAAATCCTCCTCAAGCAAAAACTGGTGAACCTAATAAAGTGGCCATGCAGAAATATGCAGACCTTATTACTGGTCAGGATTTCAAGGAAAGCAAACTGCAAAGCGGAACACTTCCCATGATTTAACCTTATTTTTTAATTTTCTTTAGCGATAAAGAAATACCAGTTTTAGATCATGGTCATAATTTATTTTCTTTTTTTTTATACTTTTGAACCATTTGTCAAACATTCATGTTGGCAGAAAAAAAACCCATAAATGGATATAATACATTAACAATCCTCCAATGATTTGTTCCAGGTCACTGTAAAAACAGAATGGCCTTTTCCAAAATCAACAGAGACAAACACAGAGAAAGCAAGAGAAAGATGATGATTATGAGGTGAAAAAAAATAGTGAGACTTCTTGACGACATAAAAGCATGGAAATGCTGGAGCTTTTCCTCGCTTCGACAGATATAATCCAGTGCCATTAGCAGGGATACTGACTAAATACATCATGCAGCTTCTGACATTAAACATCCTGAATGGTCTAAACGGCTGTCTAAGAAGATGGGATGGGAATTGGAGAGATGAACAATGTATTGTTTTGTGTGTCTGGGTAATTATGATCCTATTCATCTCCAGTTACAGGCCAACATATCAACAAAGTTTCCTGGGTAAAATCCAGACCCAATTAGCGTTTTGTCTTCAGATTTCTCCAAATCCATTTGTTGTTTCCTGTCAAAAAGTCTAGCCAATAATAACACACAGCCATCATTATCAAGTCGTTTCTCTTTGATTTTGCTCAAATCTGTTTAACTGCATCTGCTACTGTCAATATACAGTTCAGCCTGATTAGATCTAAATGAACATGTGGAACCGTGCAGTCATTCCTGCAGCCAGGAAAAACCAAACAGCTGAGACATTAGAGAGCGAAATCAGAGCTGGAGGTGAAGGCTCATTCACTGACCTGCAGCCAAGAAACACTGTTCACACTCACATCTATTATTTCCAGGGATCCGACACATTTTTTTTTTCCTTTTTAAAGTCGGGTCTTTCCATACTTAAATTTCAACATGGTGAATTGTTTTTGGTGTAAAATGTTTACAAAGATATATAAAATGTATACAAACGTTCATGGTACACACTGTGATCAGGCTTTAAATATATAACCAACAAAAGACACAGATTGGACGGATGAAAGAATGTACAGACAGACGTATGGATGTACAAATGGACGGACAGGCAGACAAACAAATAAACAGACGGACGTTCTCGGACTAAAATATTTTCCAGATGAAATCAATCAATCTTTAAAAAATTCTAAGTGGTTCGGTCCAAACGCTGTTTCGTTTGTTAAGATAGAAATAATATTTCTAAGCTAAAGCTAAAATCATTTCGAAACCCCACAAACAACTTCAGACAGAAAAAAAGAAATGTTGCAAAGTCTCAACACGAGTATCACAAAAACAGTCAACACTATCCAAATTATGGATTAAAACTAACATCTTTTAAATTGAGTCTTGTTTCATTTTATGGGGGAGTGCAACAGAAAATTAGGGATGTGTATTGGCAAGAATCTGCTGATACGATATGTATCACAATACAGGGGGGAAATACGTTATTGCGATACTATGAGTAAGACTATTGTGATTTTTTAAACTGAATTTAACTGTAGAAGAACTGTCACATAATTCTAAACACTCTAACCTGTTTCATACTTTAACACATTCAGTTTTATTACTAGATCTAGTTGATCCACTGGAACGAAGAAGGTGAAAACAGCCACCAACTAGCAGTCATACTTTTAATTTTATCACAAAAATTACTGTCATCATTATTGGTTCCATTCAAATTCCACAAAAATGAAATTAAAATCGATACATCGCTTTTGAATATAGATACAATATCGTGACATAAAATATCGCAATATATCTGCGTATTGATATTTTCTTACATCCCTACACAAAAATATAACTCATCTGAATTATGTGAATATCTTCTATAACTGCCACCTGCTGGTGTGTTTGTCCCTTCGAATTGTAGCGTTATCATGACAGTTTGAAGCACCCAGTGTGCTTTAGCTGGTCTGAAAAATCCTTTAGTCTGAGATCCAGCAGCAAGTCCAGTTGGAAAGGAAATTTCAGTAGTGAAAACTGCAGAAATATGTGGAACCGTTATGTCACTGTGAACTACAAGTCTTTTCAAAATCTGTAAAGCTTCTGAAAGTTGTTTTAGTGTGTCCCCAGATTCAAATTGTTCATGCAAAGTAGCAGCTGCACTTAAATTGAGGGCACACAATAATCTAAGTTAGGTCATCTCTAATTCCACCTACATCTCCAAACCTTGAGCTAATTAAAACTGTAAATAATCACAAGCCTAGGTAGGCACGATGCCTTTGAGATGAGATGGTGGAAAAAATGTTCCTGTCACACTGCAGGAAAATTAAGGCAGCACTTGTTAAATTCAACAAGACAGGTGAACAGATAACGCTCCTTTAAAAGGCTGCAAAAAAAGAGAGTGAAAAAGTGCTTCAGTAGCAGAAATGTTTCTAAATTGAAATGCTTTTAAGTGAAAAGAAAATTGCAAAGTTCCCAAAAGTGGAGGAATGGGCAACAAGAGTTTTCCCATTTCCTCCACTACTCATTCACCAGTTAGTCTAAAAAAAATGACAGAGCAAGGAGTTGAAATTTAGAGGCTGTCTTTTATCCTCACAGTAAATTCAAGCAAGATAAGCAAAAAAGGGAATTAGCTACTCTCATAGCCTCTGCCCTTCTAGGTAGTGAAAGAAAAATGAATGGATGAGTACAAAGAAAACACTTCAACGTGTGAAAACAACTGGGCTGCTATAACAAACTCTGGCAGAAATATTGGATGAATGCCTAGAAAAGAATGCAGGTTGGATGTCAACAGAAAACAGGGTGCTGAAACACCAGATTCACCGGGTTTTCACTCAGCACTTTTAGCCCAAGGTTGTCCATAGCCCTGGATGGATCGGGCCCTCTGCTAACGAGGTGAATGAGAAAGCATCAGTTTGCCAACAGTAAAACTCAGGAGTCTGTGAGGAGATATTCTCAATATTACATACCAATCCACCAATGCGTTTGCTGCGATTAGTTCTCTATGGGGTAGCCGGTACCTCCCCAAGAGTCAATGTGCAAAAATGGCAGGGATCACCTTGAATAGGTTGCCAGCAGACATGCACTGAGAAATCAGCTTGTGACCAGAATATGTGGATTTTCAGGTTTACCAACAAGTCCCACAATAAGAAAAATAAATCCGATCAACGAACACAACATGGTGAGCTCAGTCAACAACTCTCTTCGGTGTGGATGCTGTTATTAAATATGGAAGGTTCAAAGTCTGGTGTATCAGGATTAGTGAGATGCTTTAAAGGGAAATTGCACCCTAAAGTGAAAATGTCCCCAGAGTTAGATAAGCGAGAAAAAGCATTTTGTAACCAGCCCAGTCATTCTCCTAATCTGGCACATGACCAAAAGAAGACCACCACCACCCCAGTAAAACCGGAAAAAAAAACTGAATCTAAATCTGATAGTAAATCTATAGGGCCACCTGTAGGCGGGCTGTGGACGAGAGATCTTCTCAGAACCTGACCGGTTTGGAGACCTTCCAAAGGGGAAAGTGGGGTAATGAACTGCAACGATCCTGACTGCAGGAGAACTCTGATCGGGATTAGCACCTGCTACCTAAAGATGTATTTTACAACACTTTCATAGTGATTAAGCTCTGAAAATGATATAAAATCTCAGATGAAGTTGTTATCATTCCCATATATTTAATAATTAAAGCCTAGGATGTGTGTCGTAGGGAAGACTAATCACATACACACCGCAGCAGCTGCAGCGTGTCTACTCCAATCAAACTTAAAATCAGCGAATGAACAATCCTCGATAGTTGTTTTTAGAGCAAGAATGAAAAGGGAATTTTAACTGTAGCTACTGTTCAAAATCTCTTTAAAAGGCTTTCATGAAATAGTTTCTAATTTCTTTCTTTCTGCAAACACTGAGAAGTAAATGATGATTTCTTCACAGTATTCAAATTTTTTGAATTCCTGTTTTCATGGGTTTTATGAGTTGGAAGCCCAAATTATGTACAAATAAACAACTAAATAATTGAAATCGTTTAAGTTGTGGGGCCTGAATCTATAATCTATGGAAGCTTAATGTTTTGAATGCAATTATGGAAATAAATAAACTTTTCCATTATATTCTAATTTTCTGGAAAGGGTCTGTATAATGTGAATATGTACATAGAAAGGGTGTCAAATTTTGACCCGTAGGTATGCAACATAATGCCAACGGGACGTAAATATGCAAAGGGGTTTCAAAGAAACTGTGTGTGGCATCATGTCCTTGCGTCATCTCACAGGACTCATCCTCATTTTGAAAACAATTACAACCACTCACACACAGAGCCATAAAATCAGCAGCTTCACAGAAAATGTTCAAGTTGTCTTCCAAGCTGTTGGAGAGAATAAGAGGCTTCTCCGTCTTCTTAACTCTTGGCAATTTAATGTCATTTGTAGACCATACTACCACTTCCCTGGGCATAATTCCCATATGAGCTATATGGTCCATTTCTCTCAGCCCTAATGACGGGACACTAAATAACTGCAACCCTTGCACATCTTAAATATCCCCATCTGAAATCAATACACCTCTGCTGAAATGTTATCAGCAGCAATATTAATCTCTCACCTGGCTTTAATCGCTAATTTCATTTGCTATTAAGCTGATGAATAGGGTTTTAAAAAACTGAGCTATTCTTAACAATTTCAAGTAGACTAATTCATCAAGGTCACCATTACTCACAGACTCTAAAGAAATAGTCGCTAGAAGCATGCAAGAATCCATTTGTAAAACAAAGAGGACCCAGATAATGGGGGTTTGAAATGGACAATTCAGGTTGTAATGAGAACATAAAAAATGGTTTTCTGCACAGTTTGCGACTGCAACAGCGTCCGATATCAGATCGTATATCCAAAAATATCTCACAAGATTGCCATATAAAAGAGAAATACACTGAAGAGGATTAAAACAGCAATATGGGATGTGAAGGAATGTGAGCTTACCAGCTGCTTACAGAAAACACCGGCATCTAGTGGTGGTTTAGCGGAGGCTGCCAAATTATTTTTTTCTCCTGATGGTTATAACAAGCAGTTACTTTTTAGCATAAAATATAAATACTATAGTAGGAATTTGTCACATTACAACAATTAAACTCACTTATTTCTTTAAAGATTTTATGTGACAGACCAACACAAAGTAGTGCAGAAGTGAGAAAGTGATACATGGTTTTCAAAATGTTTTACAAATATTATCTGAATAATGTGCCCATAAAGAGACTGAAATGTTTGCCTGTTCTTCATTGCCAAATACCTCAAGCTTCTTAGGATTGTAATGGAGAGCAACTCTGGACGGTGTTTTACAAATCTTGCTACGGATTCTCAATTTGGATTTCAGTCTAGAGTCTGTCATTCTTACACTCAATCAGCATTATAACTAACTGTACGTTCACAGTCCTGCTGGAAGATGAACCTCCGCCCCAGTCTCAACTCTTTTGCAGCCTCTAACAGGTTTTCCTTCAGAACTGTCCTGTATTTACCTCCATCCATATTCCCATTAACTCTGACAGGCTTCCCTAACAACGCGTCCCCACAGCAGGATGATGCCGCCACCATGTTTCACAGTGGAGGTGGTTTTCTCAGGGTGATGTGCAGTGTTATTTTTCAGTCATACATAGAGCCTTGCATCTAGGCCAAAAAAATTTTATCTTTGTCTCATGCGATCAGAGCAGCTTCTTCAACATGTTTGCTGTGTTCACTGCATGGCTTGTTGCAAACTTTAAACCTATGAAATTCACATAACAATGCCAGACTGCTGTCCCGTTCACGGCCTTGGACGTATGCTTTGGTTGTTTTCTTACTTTTCTGCTTTCAGGTCAAAGTGGGTTGTTTTTTTTTACCTGAGATTACCTCTGGGGGTCACTCTGCAGGTCCCTCTGTGGTTGGCAGCCTCTGTGAGTTGTTGGTTTCCACCAAACATCTGGCTTCTTAAAATAGGCCAATTTGTTCCTTTTAAAAATCATGATTACTGTGAGCTGTCCTCTCTGTGAATTACTTTGCATACATTATAAGTAGTTGTATGTGGCTGAGAAACATTTGTATACAGAGAACTGAGGCTGAAGAGACGATTTGCTGCTTTCTTTGACTTCTTCTTGTCCTGTTTTCGTTAGTTTCAGTGAAGTAAGGTGTAGTTATGGCACCAGTTTCTTGTCTCCAAACCAGTGCTTAACCTACCACCAACTCCTTGCTGGGCCAGAGCTGGTGCTTGGTAAGAACCCTTCTTCTCCCGGCTCTCGACGAGGACAGAGGCTTTTCTCTTCTCCTCCCTCTCGTTTTCCATTCCTGCCTGCTTCTTCGTCTCGTGTACCTATCTGGAGCATCTGTCTGCATTCTCCTCCACAAGCTCAACTATGGATCTGGTCAGCTGGTCTCTGAATGCAATTGATAAAATGTTTTCTACCCATAAATTTTGAATTTGAATTTATTTATTTAAATTGGGACAGTGCACATTAATCAACATGCATATTTTCAACATGTAAATGTGCCGGAGTTAGCCATGTAGGCTAATTTTCATCCGTAGTCCCAAATTGGCTAAGGGGGAGCCCTCCTGCCCTGACGGTAAATTCGCGTCAGAATATATGATGGATTCCTGGGAAAAATGGACGATTATATGTCTGTCGCTGATGTCTGTGGAGGACGTTGATGATATCTACATAACTGGATTCATGATAGCCGGGTTTCTGCAGTTTGGTATGGGTGGATTCCTGATGTATCGCAAAAATCAGAAGAGTTCGGAAGCAATTGGCAAGCTTTCACAGCTTCACAAAGGAATGTGCCCTGCCGTCAACACTCAGACTAATGCGCTGAACGAGCAAAATTGTAAGCTGGATGCTCTGAGTAGCAAGTTGGCTGCGGTTGAGGGACTCGTACGCGGTGAGGAAAACAACTAGGAGAAGTTTCTCAGCCGGGAGGGTGTAAACGGACCCATGATTTGGCTGTTTGAAGTCGCCATTGAGACCGCTTAAAAACTCTAAGGCTGATGCTACAAGCCTCAGCCTGAACCAAATCATTCTTATCTGAATTGGCACCCGGTGTTGGCCTTGGAAGGCCATGTCATCTCAAAACACCCCCGGATTATGTTAATGTAGAAGGACGATATTACTCCCACACCATCCCCCGTGTTTACATGAGTCTGCGAGCTCTGCTCTCCTCGAGGTCGTATTAAATCTGGCGAGAGACTTGAACTGAGGGGGGTTCACGGACTCACTCACTGACACACCCACGCACGGACGTTCACACCACAGCTACAGACATACATGTTCCTGGAGTTCAATGTCCTCGTTGTAACCCGTTTCTCCCTCCCAGTCTTCTGCCCCGGGCTGGTGGAGCGCGCTGATCAAGCTGCGAACCCAGTCTGCCGGACGGGGGTTCCCAGAACCACCCTTCCTCCCTTGTGTTATAAGTGATATATGTGCTTTATGTATTGAGGTGGGGGGTTTTTAGCACCTAAGCTGTGTCCTCGTGTAGGGGCCAGGGCAGAGATGCATTTTATTTCTCCTCTCCTCCCTTACCCGACCTCTTGTAACCATTCTCATCTGCATATGGAGCACCACATAGCTGGCTGCAATTCCACAGTACTCCTAATCCTGTATGTACATGTGTGTGTTGTTTGTATGGTCTTGGACGAGATGTACTGAAACTGAACTGAATTTCCCTATTGTGGGACTAATAAAGGTATCATTCATTCATTCATTTCTCCCGCACCCGCATTCTGACGCAACCACGGTGTGGGGGCGGGATTACAAAAGCCTAGCATAGTGAGGTGAAACTCACAACCGCTATTTTCATTTGTAACAATGGGCAATGCATGTAACTAAGAAAATGTTATGAACATATCTTTGCAAATTAAGCAAAGTGTGGAAGCAGAACTACATCGCTTGTATGAGCACGATGAACTCATCCATCATTAAAATCTCTCTCTGTTCGTGCGATTCCTGTTTTCTCCCTGTTTGGGTGTATGCACTTGTACTGCAAAACTTTATTTGACGTTATGATGTAGCACTGACTAGGCCCGGCATCAGTGGAAAAGTAACCGGTTCTTTGAAACAACCGGTTAAAAAGCACTGGCTCTGACACCAGTACCAAACTAGCACCGGTTCTTTTTTGGTGGAAAAGTTCTGTGTGAGAAGTTTGAAGCTTGGGATATCGACTTATAGCCTAATACTGCTTTAACCTTCTCCCTTAGCCTTTATAATGTTTGTTCCCTAATAAACCTCTGAGGTCCTAGCAGAACAGCAGGATTTATACTGACATAAAGGTATGCGTAAGGCAAGGCAATTTTATTTATATAGCACACTTTCAACAGCAGGGTAATTCAAGGTGCTTTACATGATTTGGTGATTTAAAAAACAAAAAACAAAACAAGTGTAGGTGAGATCTATTAACTTAGGTGAATTCTAAAGGCAACAGGTTGCACCACATTTTATTTCAAAGTATCAGAGTGAAGGGGGCTAAATGCAGAAAATGCACATCACACTTTTCAGATTTTTACTTGGGAACAGTTACGCGCTACTTGGTCAATTTGTGTTGGTCAATTCACCCTGCCGTGGTTGTAACGTGACAAATATGAAAAAATTCAAAAAGGTATAAATACTTTAGCAAGGCACTGGACATACAAAAAGAATATTGTCCTACCTCCTGTCTGACAAACTAGATTTTGAAACAGAGCAGACCTAAATATCCCTCAAAGCAGCAACAAGCAAACACAATTAGTGCACATTAAATACACTAATTCCAGCACTTTAGCCTTTAATAAGATGTTTTTTATTTCGTATACTGTATACTTAAACCTTCCAGAAATAAATATAGTACAAAAAATATACAAGCTGTATCCCAACTTCCCCTCCACGTTTCCATCGTCACTCCATCTGCCACAAATCCGAATGTTTTTGTGTTTGTCTCCCAAAGTGAGAGTAAAGTTCCACCCACAACAGAATGTGTAGGTCTGATAGACATGTGAATCAGACACAAACAGATCAATGAATCATGTCGTTTCTGCAACAGCTTTTCAGCCTTTAAGTTCTTGTTTTGCTGATAGGAAGTATACATGAATTCCCCACCTCCAACAGGACCAATAAATCAGGAAAGCTAGGAAAATAACTTCTATGTGACAAAAAGACAAACCAAGGATCAAATCGCCTCACATGAAGTAAAGAAGCAGAGAATAAACACTTGTATGATATTAAAGGTGTTGAACTGACCATTTTGTTCTCTTGTAAGTAGAGCCTCTGCAGTTTTGGACATCCTCGAGCCAACGCCATCATACCTTCATCAGTGATGCCGTAGCACTGACCCAAGTGGATATCTCTCAGCTCTCTACAATTTGCTCCCAACTGAAAGGGAAAAAAAGTTAAATTAATAGGCATCAAAACATTTGTCAACTTTTGTGAGCCAACAACTAAACTGAAGTTCTCTTGGAAGTAAAAGCTCACCATCTTTAATGCTGCATCAGTTAGTTTATCCTGGTTTCCAATATGCACCTTGACCAGGAGAGGGCAGTGTGTCGCCAAAGCTGTCACTGAGATATCACCCAGCTGCTTGCACCTGTAAGCTGTGTACTTCTGCAGGCCTGGACAGTGGGAGGCCAGAGAGGAAACGCCATAATCATGGACCCCCCTGCAATCTGAAATGTTAATCTCTGTCACATTCTGCCTCCGAGAAGCTATGTTCACAAGAAGATCATCGTTGACCTAAAGAACAACAACAAAGAAAAAAAACAATCAGACACATTTTAAAAGTCTTATTTTCTTGTATTTAAAGCAAATGTTTCCTACATAAATATTTATGAAAAGTAGGGACAATTAACGATAGGCAGCCTCTTACTTGTTGCAAGCCACTGAGGTCAATTTGCTTCCAGAATTGAAAGTCCAAGCAGAGATCCCTCCAATACTTGCAAACCAGAGAGGCACAAAGACATCGTTCCTTCACTGTCAGGTGGGACAGCACCTGTGAGCACAAGGAACACAGACATGTCTAGTCTCCGTGCATACATGTCAAAAAAATTTAAAAGTAGGGAGCTACAACCCCTTCATTGACCTTAAGAAGGATGGAGGAAGGCAGGTGGTTGATACTTAGGTGTTCAGCAGCATCAGAACTTCTCGCCTGGCAGTCGTCATAGTGATGCAGGCAGCATGGGGAAGAGTCTGAACTGTTAGCCGATTCAGCATGAAGAGCCAGCCCACAACAGCAGTCCGCTGGGGAGGAGGAAGAGGAAGCGGAGGTGGAGGAGGGAATGGGGCAGATGGGGAGGTGGCTGTGACCGGTTTCAGAGTTCGAAGCAGCATCCCCTGCACCTCCTCCTCCCACTCCCCCATGCTCCAGCCCTCCATCAGGGGCAGCAAAGGCACAGCGCGGCTGCTTGCACGGGGTGCACCTCTGCACCTCTGAGCACTTCCTCTTGCACACCTACATTCAGAGACATGGACAAATCAATCAGCTCCTTCTTTGACAAGGCAGATCATACATCTTAATAATCAGTTATCTGGGTGGTGCGTTCAAGTGCAACTTTTTAATAAGGGTCTTTAGGTGTCTCACGGCTTAAATACAGTTCACTTAAATCCTTAAATTAAAACACCAACTGAAATGCTTTCAGTGCACCTTAAGACATATTAAGGTGATTAAGACTTTAATAATTAATAGTAACGGTTAATTTTAAGATATATAAAGAAGGAGATCTTCAAATTGACAATTTTTTGTTGCATGTACATTTTATAAACACTTAAACACCTGTAACTTATAAAGTTACATGTCCTCACCAAAGAATCCATGCACCTTTAACTTTTCCACATTTGGCCAGAATTTAGAAGCAAACTTCAATGTATTTTATTGGGATTGTATATGTGTGTGTATATATACACATATAAACTAACAAAGTGGTGCATACTTGAGCAGAAACAGGAACATCAAATGCAGTTAAAATTTGTTATGCAATTAAAAAACTGATGTTAGTGGCTGTGTTGTGAGAAAATGTGTTAAGATGCAAGATGCATGACTACTTTTTGCAAGATGCCTAGGCGAATGCCTACCATCTCTGTGTATTCGCTGGTGCAGCTGGGCACAGCCACAGGTATGGGCACAGTCACAGACACACCAGCCGTCCGGAAAAGCACCGGTGGTGGAATCAGTTTGGCAGGAACGGCGGACAAAAGACTCCTCCCCTGGCCCTCCCAGATAGCAAGCTCTCTCTGTGACAGCAGAAACTTGGAGCAGTCCTCAGGTGACACAAGAGCGGCGTATCGCTCTGCGAGCTTCGAGGCCGCTGCCGCTCCAATGCCGACTTCGCCTACGCCCGGCACGCTGATTCCAGCGATGCTGTTGTGACGGCACCCGTCGACACCGGCCTCCAGCTGGTCGCTGTCGTCGTCGAGACCACTGCTGTTGCTGTGGACGATGAAGCAGAGCATGCAAGGCCCCTGGAGAAAACAGTTCCTCTTCTTCTTCTTCCTGTGATTTAACTTGTGTGTCCTCTTCTTCAGGCGTAGACCATTTTTGGAGAGAAGATGGCCCATATAGATGATTCAAGGATACTCCTAAACATCATAAACACAAATCTTTCAGGTACAAAATATCTGTCACTGAAAATTGTGATACTTTTGTTATCAGCTTTTAAGCAGAATAGAGCGCCACCTTAGCAAGCATGAGAAATGTTTTGTTTATTTACATGTAGAGACAACTCCACTTCAAGTGTCATATAAGCCAGTGCATTAACCAGTTGATATGGTGAATGAATTCAGTAAATAATCTGCTAAACAAGATAAAATCCTGGCAGTCCATTAATCAGCAGGTGTTCTCAGGCAGTTTATACTGCAGTAATGCTCATTTACATGTCCAACAGTATGAGTCTTGGTCTTCTAGCTTCTTTAAAGTTTCTTACCATAGTAATTTCTAAAAATCTTTGATGATTTTAACTTGTTATGGGACATTCAGTAAAAATCACATCATACCCACTTTGACGACTGATGATTTCAAGATTATTTCTAATTTGCAATCCTAGTCTACTGTAAGTAAAAGTTGTTATGTGCCTCCAACAAACAATATCTACCAGCAGGAAGGCACTCTGAGGTCAACTCGCCCAAACAGAGATCAGAATAAAATAATAATATCAGCAAAAACAATCATAACAATAACAATAATAATAATAATAATAGAAAAATAAGATATCATTTTATTAAAAGTGGGGTTTAGCAATTTTTAAGAATAATATTCTTATTAAGAAGGTACATATGAAATGGTAAAGACTGGGTACAAAATGGAGACACAATGCTAATCTGGAACAAACTCCCAGAAAACTGCAAAAATGCTGGAACACAGAGTTCCTTTAAATCATGGCTACGGTTATATTTACTTTGCCACTGCAGCATATGATTTCCATTTTTGTTTAATTGTGTTATGTTTTTATCATGCAAAGCAGTTTGAACTGCCTGAAATGTGCAATACAAATAAACTTGACTTCCCCTTACATTAAAAACTGAAGACTCCTCCCTTGCCACTAGTATTTATTTATACACAGATTACCCACCAGCTTGACTGTTACTGATTTTTCACAAAAAAGAGCATCACATTGATTCTCTTTAAATGTCTTATAGTGCATATAAAGGTTTATTTGTGTCTATTCTCATGGCTCCTACAATTTTTCCATTTCAGTTATGCTCTTTTTCCAAGAGTGAAATTCCAACATGTCTTATAACATCCTGGGCATTTAAGTGGCCAAATTACCCAGTAGCTAGTCAAAAATCTGGGTAGCAGCATCACAGCCAGGGACTTAAAAAGGCTCAACAAGCTGATAACGGAGGCTGGTTCTGTTCTGGGGACGACTGTGGAACCACTGAAGATGATGGTGCAAAGTCAGATTCTTAATAAGATCAAGAAAATGATGGACAACCCTGAGCATCCACTTCATAAGACTGCCGTATAACAACAGAGTGTCGTCAGTCAGAGGCTTTTTCAAATTCGCTGTAACACAGACTGCTCAAGGAGATCCTTCCTGCCCACTCAGCAGCATCTACAAAAGCTCTTTCAAGAAGCTTGGACAATAAGAGAACGACATTTTATTTCCCTTCAGGGTTAATAAAGCATTTTTGAATTTGAATTAAAATCAAGATACTGTTAGGGATGCGCTGAATGAATGGTCAACACTACCAAAAATAAACATCATCAGTGCCAACAGTTTCATTCTTAATTTGAACCAAATCAAAGTTTTACTCTTGAAAGTAAAACCCAGCATACTTTGAGTGTATTAATTATATTTAGAAATACAGGAGTAGTATCCTTTACAGTCATGCGTATTTATTAATAGCCTGATGGTAGAGATCAACTTTATCATTTCTATCTAGTGCTGGTTAACAGCACAATTTAACCTCGTCTGGCTGCAGCCGAATGAAAACACAAGGATGTAAACAGTGAACAGGTGGCTATTTTGACTAGCAGAATCAAAAACACACACATCATGTTAAACCGTGAGGCTGTGACTTACCTGAACTCTCTGCAGATTTAAGTCCAGTTTAGCTTACGGCTTCTGCCTCATTTAGAGACAAAACAGGACAGAAGCTACGAGCTTTCTGGCAGGCTAAGCAGCTCCATCTTCATCATCAGATGCTAACTTAGCTGTAGCTTTCAGCATGAAGCAGCTCTCAACACACTCCGCCGGACGGTGCCCGCATAATACTGCTGCGATATACGGACCAAGTGAGCGCTGACAACCCCGACGGTGAGGACGGGGAGACCGGAGAAGCCGCAGGGGGCAGCCGCCGAGGTGTTTATCCAAACAGTTTGCAGCTCTGCCTCTGCTGCTGCTCTGCAGGACAACACTTCCGCACCGAGAGGGCAAAGCGAAGGAAGCCGACGAGGGCGATTTGGAAATCCCAAGTTCCATCCCACATATCCGAAATATGATGGTAAATTAACATGAACAGTTATATGTCAGAGCTAAACGCCGATGAAATGCTGATAAAACTACAAATAAAAGTCAACGCTTTTGTTAGATTAATGCTAAACCTAAATTGAAAACAAAATTGTAAGAAATGCGCTAATTACGCGCTATGGCATCTCAAACAAGTGGTGTCTTCAAATCCGAGAAAACATTGTGAAGTTAGAGCTGTTTGTATTTTATGAACAAACTATTGTTTATCATGAACTAATTAAAAATTAGTGCATATCATATCATGGTGGTGCGTATTTCTTAGCATTAGAATACTTTGTGTTAACTTGCAAATACAAACAAAGGGTGAAAAATATGACGGTAAATGTTTTATTCCACGTTTAGTGTATTGCAAATATATCCCTTGAGTTTTCCTGCTTTGTCTTGCCACACTCACACACTATAATTCAATTTATTGGACTTTTATTGAATATTGGCTGCAACAAAAATATTTTTACAAATAATAGTGAAATGTGTTTGTGGCAGCGTCATTCCTTAACAGGAACAGGAAAACTGGTCCGAGTTGAGGGGACAATGGCTGAAGATACAGGACAATCCTGAAAAAAAAAACCTGTTAGAGGCCGCAAAAGACTTGAGACAGGGGCGGTTCACCTACCAGCAGGACAGTGACCATAAACCTACAGCGTAATGGTTTTAGATCGTATGATACAGGGGCGGGGCGGAGTGGCCGGCTGAAGGATTTACACAGGGATCGTGACCGGCCTGACTCTGAGCTTATCAAAATTATTAATGTTCATAAACCCACCGCGAATAGCAGCCACATACTCCCAATTAAGACTACTGAAACATCCAACCAGTATTTATATCAGTTATTCACTCCTCTATATCTTAGTCATGGTTTTATCTTGCAGAACATTCGTGGTCATAGATAAAAAAAAAAAAAGATTTGATTTGTTTGTTTGTTCTTGAATTTCCTCTTGGGGATCAATAAAATATCTATCTATCTATCTATCTATCTATCTATCTATCTATCTATCTATCTATCTATCTATCTATCTATCTATCTATCTATCTATCTATCTATCTATCTATCTATCTATCTATCTATCTATCTATCTATCTATCTATCTATTTAATGTAGAATGGAGCAAAGCCTCTTGGGAATTGGGAATGCGTTTATCCAATGAACCGATTGCGCTTGCGGATCTGCGCATGTGTAAGCTGCATGATCAGACTGTCCACTGACCAATCAAACCTTTTTCGGTTCATTTCATCCACTCACAAACGAAATTTTTTGGTAGTTAATGTTAATTCAAAAGTAAAAAATAAACATGCATGTATATAAGACCGATCTTTCAACGGGAATTAAGGCAGAAGCTTGTCTGTACTACACATCTCACACCTGTGGTGCATTCAAGGAACGTTCGAAATGTATGGTGAGTTCAAAAACGTAGGACATTTAAAACTTATGACAAAAATCCCCCACTGAAAATAATACCATAAGCAATAAACTTCAGCTTAATGGCAGTTGGCAAGAAACATTTGATGCATGCTAAATATGCCCTACTTATTGTTACAAAGTACTAAAAAACAAACATATTCTCTGTATTATCCAAATTGAGGTGTTTATGTCATTGTGTGAATGTCGATTGTGGTATAGCCCTGTGAGTGAGACTGTTTCACCCTGATTTGGTTGAATGCACTCCACAGAATGATCATGGAGACAGGGTGGGCAAGGGTGGGCAATGCCCACCCAGACAGAGTGCCTTCCCACCCAATAAAAATACAAGGAAACGAACGTGACGTAGCTTAGTCTTCCAATTATATGGTATAAAACATAGCAGGACATATCTACACTTTTGATTGGACGTGCTGTAGTTATATAGCTAAAGCTTAATACTGAATATAATATAAGTTACATAGAATATCATATAGCCTAAACTTAATATAGAATAGAGTGTAACTATAATATATAGCCTAATGTTATTGAACAATAGTATAATACCTAATATATTTACTGACCCATAATATATATTTATACACATAGATAGATAGATACTTTATTGATCCCCAAAGGGAAATTCATGCAACTATCCATAGTTCCTGTGCCCAAATGTATACAAATGTTATATTTAAGCTCCTGTTTATTAATGGAAAACCCATAAAAGCTTTAAACCTACAATTTATTGTCAATAATGTGCATTTGTCTATTGCCATCCAGTGGTCAGGGTTCATATATCCGGTAATTCCTTCCAAAATGCATAGTCACAAAGAAACAACATAATCTGGGTCTTCATCCAGTGGGCTGGGGGGGGGGGGGGGGGGCTGATGCAGTCAGAATTTTCCTTGTGGATTTTAGTGCCCCACTCCGCCCCTGGTATGATCTTGGAGATCTTGTGTTGAATTGTTCAGTCAAATTCCAGTTCTAAATCCAGTTTAGAATCTGTGCTAAGACTGTGCTAAGATTGTTAATCACAGATGCCCACCATGCAATCTGACTGCATTTGAACTATTCTGCAAAGAAACAGTATAGGCTATAGCTACTATGGGCAAAGATGTCCATTTTCTGATTTGCAAAGTTAACCGCTGAAGGCAGATTTGCAAAAACTATTGATTCGAGGTAGCTTAAAAGAAACACATAGGCTACACCACTTTTCACAATTTTTTGTTTAAAAAAAAGACTTTCACAGAGTATCTTATGTGTATCTTGATCATGTATGATAATGATGAAAAACAACATGCTACCACTTTTAATGAATAAATATAAGACACAAAGCGTTTATTACCAATGACTTTTACTGTTCTGCACAGCATAAATTAAATAATAGAACTCTCTCTCTCTCTCTCTCTCTCTCTCTCTCTCTCACACACACACACACACACACACACACAAGCTCAATGGGCGTGAAGTTCCAGCTCCCAGCTCCTCCAGGCTGAGAGGCAACTCCCGAAATAGCGCTGCGTGCTGGGAAGTCTGCATGCAGGGGGGGAATGGCTGAATTGGTTTCACCGATTACTCGACAGGTTTCTAACGAAAAGTTGGGAGCGGGAACGCGAACTGTCGATATTAACCTCAAAGATGTCGAAGACTGTTTGATTTACGACCGCCGTGGAGTCTCTTTCCCTTTCAAGAATTTATATCAAGACAGAAAATCGGTCATCATTTTCGTCCGGGTAAGTAAAAAAAACTTTCTGTTACGTTACTTTTTTAAATAGCATATTTGAGCCTGATAGGTATTTCATCAGGTGAGCCTCAGCCCTGCTGTAGGCTACATGCACAAAGGGGTTTTTCATGCTTTGGAGGAAACGGGAATCAACAAATGCCATTATAAAATTAATGGCTAAATATTATACAGGTCACAGTGTTAGATTTAGTTTGTTTATAATTTGGATTCTCACAACATTTGCTTGTATTTGCCGTATATCTTGTCTGTCTTTGCAGAATTTCTTGTGCTTCAGCTGCAAGGAGTATGTTGATGATTTAAGCAAAGTGCCCAGAGGAGCACTGGAGGTGAGTCCTGACATGTTGAATATGCCTTGAACGCAGTGGCTACATTAATCTGATGTACACATCGGATATTTAGATGTATTATGGAGAGAACTTAAGTGATTATGATTTGTATTTTACTGTTAAAATACCAGTTTTTGTTAATGTGTCTGTGCAGGAGGCTGGAATTAGACTGGTTGTTATAGGTCAGTCTGACCATCAACATATAGAGGTAATTAAATCAATGTAACTCTATCAATACTTGGTTGACACTGGTAAAGCTCAAGAAATGTATGACTTCAATTCATATTTGGAATCTTATATAAATGGTATATGTGAATATATGGTGCCCCATAAAAGAATTCATACCCCTTGAATTTTTCCACATAATGCCAGATTATAATCACAAACTACAATGTATTTAATGGGGATTTTATGTGAATGACCATCACAATAGCGTGTAATTGTAAAATGGAAAGGAAATTATACATGGTTTTGTAACTTTTTTTTACCTTGAAAAGTCTTCAAAGTGTGGTGGGCCTTTATATTCAGCTCCCTTTTTTGTGTTACCCCTGAATATAACCCAGTGCAACCCTTTGCCTTCAGTAGTAACATAATTAGTAAACAGAGCTCCCTGTAATTTGTTTACAGCATAAATGCAGTTTTTCTGTGAACATTAGTGAAAAAACAACAGCCATGAAGACCAAGGAACACAACAAACAGGGTAGGAATAAATCTAAAATGTATGTATGAGTTAGGCTCTAAAATGATATCCCAAGCTTTGGCTGCCTCACACTGTTGAATCCATCATCTGGAAATTGAAAGAGCATGGCACAAGTGCAACCTACCAAGAGATGGCTGTCCACCTAAAACTGACAGGTGGGGCAAAGAGAGGAATAATCAGAGGAGCAGCCAAGAGGACCATAGTACGGTAACACAGAATCTGTCAAGAATTGACAATTAGTGCTTCACTAATCTGGCCTTTATAGAAGAAGAAAAAAGAAAAGGGTAAAAAGCCCAGTTTTCAGTCAGTCAAAAGACATTTAGGGGACACAACAAACATGTGGAAGAAGGGGGTCCACTCAAATCAAATAATAAGAAAAAATTCTGGCCTACATGGAAAATGACTTGAATGCTGGAAAATTGGCAGCATCGTACTGCTGAAACCCTGAAAGGAAAACTGTTAGAAGCTCAAAAAAAATTGATTCTGGGGCAGGTTCACTTTCCAGCAGGACACCAATGCAATCTGAGTAGCTAGATACAGTTAAGCCCAAAATGAATCTTACCCCAACAGATTTTGGTTTAAAGACATCTTTTGATTTTTTTTTATCTGAATGGAAGTAATATTAACCCTATACAGACACCCTGCCTGAGTCCTGAGTTGCATGTGTTAAATTATTTGTGAATGGAGCTAAGCATTAGGGTGATAGCAAGGAGGCCTTCAAACCTCAAAGACTGGGATCTCATCATTACCAAAGTAATCAAAATACCAGAAAAGCTGACCAGCAATTTTTAAAGGGTTTGATTGCTGTACTGTTTTCCACTGATTACTGAGTTGGATAGTATATTAATATTTGTCAACATGCCATTTTTTATTAAATGGAAAACAGATTTTTTTTCCCTAGAACTGATGCTCCTTTTAAATTGTTCTGTTTTTTTGGAGATGTCTCACTTCCTATCAGAACCAAAATTCTTGGTTGAATAAAAATAATTTAAATTCCTAATCTGCCATAATTCTGGTCTTAATTGTTGAAAAATTAAAACATATTCATGTTTTAGAATTACATAAACAAAGATCAGACCTAAATCTAGTTGATAATCAGCAGCAAAACTTCAAAATTCATGTCATCAAATGCTCTCCGTCCAAAATGACAGAGCCTGAACTATGGTTGAATAAGAATTAGCAACAATTTTAGTCTCCAAGTGTGCAAAAATACTTTCAACTTGTAATTGCAGCAAAAGGATGTTCTACAAGATATTAATTTATAGGGTGAAAAACAATTGCACTTTTTGTATTAGCATTTTAAAGAATTTTGAAAACCTTAATTCTGCACTACTTTGTGTGTGTCTAATATCGCAGTAAAATACATTCACGTTTGATTGGAAAAATGCAAAAAAGTTCTAGGGATACACATACCTGTCCATGTTTTAAAGTTTGTGGTTTCTAAAGTAAAATTAAGCCGGGTTTATTTATTTCACTTTAATTGACACAAAAAAGTTCACTTTAATTAATTTCTGTCTGAGTTCTTCTTTGTATTCCTCTATCTTTAATCCAGCCTTTCTGCTTACTGACGGGCTATTGTTATGAAATGTATGTGGACCCAAAAAGATCTATTTACCTAAGGCTTGGGATGAAGCGAGAAGAGACCTTCACAGACTCTGGTAATATATTTAAAAAGAGTTTAAAGTTTTTCTGCTCATGTTGGATTAAAAAGAAAGTACACCCTTCATAGGTATCAGTGTTTTAATGTATATAATTCTCTTTGCAGCGATTTAAAATGATTTAAATGTAACCTGTAATTTATGCATTTTTGTCTACCCAGCGCTGCCCAGTCCCCATGTGAAGTCTAGTTTTTTTATGGGCCAAATAAAGAGCATATGGAGAGCCATGACCAGCCCCGCCTTTGATTTTCAAGGTGATTTGCATCAACAAGGTGGAGCCATGATCGTAGGACCAGGTAAGGTATCATCTCTTAGTCTTCAGTCATCCCATCTCTCATTTTATTTTAAACGTTTCTTCTCCTCTCTCTTTTGCTCTCTGCAGGCTCTCAAGTTCATTTTTGTCATTTTGACACGAACCGCCTGGATCACATGCCCATCACCTGGCTCCTCCAACTAGCTGGAATTCAACAGACCTTGGATTTCAGTGATAAGCCAAAAATTATCCATGTGTAGCATTAGTTAATTACTCATTTCCGTTAAGCTGATAGAAGTCAGTTACAAACTTTTTTTTACATGGTTTTATTCAAGTTCATGTGTTATTTATCTAAAATCTTAGAACAGACGTGTTACTTTCCTGTCCCTCCGGGATCTGTGCTTGATACTTTATTCTAGGGTCACTTTTAGCCCGATCTTATCAGAATTTAAATACAAACAGCAGTAAAGTTTACATTTTTTAACTCAAGTTGTGCAAAAAGACCCATGTTTGTTTACATTTCAGTGATGAACTTAAAATTTTCAAAGAGTACTTCCTACATTTTCAGAACAAAATCTCATACGGACACATCCATTGACAAGCCTGCTCCCTGTCGCTTTATGTGCACTGTCATGAAAGATATCTGTGTTTTCAGTATGTTCTCATATGATGCATCCCACACCCTACCTGTCTGCTTGGAAGAAAACCCCAACCTGGCCATAATTTTCACAAGTAATGAATCAGGTAATCAGTCCCAGGTCAAATGTCTCTGCACTTGTTTTGGGGTATTAATGAGCTCCACTTTGGATTTCTACAGGCTGAAACCTGACATTTGGAATCAGCTCACCGCAAAGGTTTTAAAAATATGTGTTTGAAATTTGGAAAGAGGACCAAGCACCAGTGACAATGAGATAGAAATAAATAATTTTTCCAGTCTGCATAGTTTATACTGACCTGAGGATAGAAATGAGTATACTAAGTATTTCCTTTTTGTTTTCCTTTTCCTGACATGTACTTAATCGTTTACATTCAAAGGTGGATATGATCAGATTTTCACTTCTGACTTGCTCACTATACGCTATGGTAAATGTGTTTTTGAAGCTGCAATGAAAGAAGAGTTGGCAACGTCATATTCAGTAACCATGTTGGTATTTCTGGGGTTGTTTTGCATTTCATCCAGACAATC
The DNA here is from genome assembly GCA_963556495.2 of Valencia hispanica. NCBI lineage: Eukaryota > Metazoa > Chordata > Actinopteri > Cyprinodontiformes > Valenciidae > Valencia > Valencia hispanica. The sequence goes on from OY747704.1 coordinate 40,254,864, forward strand.
TAACATTTAATATTTCTTGAGAATTTTTTGGGGAAAAAGCACAATTTGACTGGTCTTTTTAGTTTTGAAAGGACCATTTTGTACAGTGCCTTGCCAAAGCGGTTACACACCTTGAACCTTGTCACATTTCAATCACAACTTCAGTGTGCTTTCATGCAATTTTATTTCATTGACCAACTCAAAGTTGTGCATAAATGTAAAGTGAAAGAAAAAATATTGTTTTAAACTTTGTTTTTCAAATAAGGACTTTAAAAGTGTGGAGTGCATTTGTTTTCAGGCCCCTTCACAAAACTGTTTTGAGAACTACCTTTTACTGCAGCTATATAGCAGAAAGTCTTTTGGGGGAAGGCGCCACTAGTTTTGCATACTGAGAGACTGACAGTTTTGTATCTTAGTTGCAAGATCAATCAGACTCAAAGTGGAAGTTGACTGCCTGAAAAAAAAGTATTTTTCAAGCAAGTTAAATTATACAACTGGCTCTATACTGTATGTGACTTGTGCTGGTTTTTATGTAGGGATATCAGACTAAAAGGAATGAGAGATCAAATGTTCCTATATTGCGTTACAGCAGTACAAACGACAGTAAATTAACGATAAAATAATTAGACTGTATAAATAAAACTAAAAATACCCACATACAGGTGTACAAATAAATAAAATAGGATTGTGGCAAAGGGTCCTATGAAAGTGAGCAGCAACAGAGGACAGAGGTGGCATCAAACCAGGGGTCTGAATAGCCTACAACTGCAAGCCACACTCTTCAGATCTTTATTAGCAGAAATACTTTTTTTTTAAACAATCTTCAATCTTCATCTATTTATCAACTATGCAGTTGATCTATAACATAAAATTGCAATACAATTCATGAATTTTTGTTTTCACAATTTGAGAAACTGTATAAAAAAAAGTTATGACTACTTCTGCTAAAAAAAAAAAGGTAGTCAAGAGGTATGAATACTTTACTGGAAAGAGTTATTTGATCTAGTCTGGCCTAAACAATGACAGCTAAAAATGTTATATGGGCTTTGTTTGTTTTCTAGATTCCAGTCATGATCAACCTGTTTCCATCATCTGAGAACTGTGTTTGGAGTAACATTTTGATTACCTAATGGCTGCTGCTGGACTGATGTTTGTATTCACCTTTATTCAATACGTTTTTTTAATCATATCTTCAAATAAAATACTCCTATCTCAGTTTCATTTTATTCTCGCAAACTCAGGGGCCTGGTCAGCTGTGTCCAACTTTCCCCGAACCATCTCCTATTAGGATAGTGTCTAAAACTAAAGCAACAGGGCAGTTAAGGGTGGGCTCTGGACATATAATCCTGATACGTCACTTGCAGGGGATTCAGAAAACAGAAACCTGCCCCTGCTCAAAGACGTCACCACCAACACAACAGAGAGCCAACTCAACCTCGGTTTGACACAAAAAAACACAAGCACGCACAGAAAGGGGACACCAGGAGCGCAGGAGCCAAGCCATGCTACATTAACAGCAACGAGAAGCGGAGGGGGCTCTGGGAATGTCCTTCATGCTGCAGCTCCCGAGGTGAGAATGAAGCGCAAAAGCGAGAAGAGGCGAACCGAATCGAGGAAGAAACGCCGCGCAGCCCACAGCAGCTCAGAGGCGGAGCCAAACTCTGATATTTACATTGAGATAACAGGTAAGAGGGGTCTGCACAGTGAACCCTGTCAACTTTCAGCCCACTTGGCCAATGCGTGGAGACTTGCGTACACTGTGTCCTTTTAAAACGCAGCAGTCCTTGATTTTCTTGAGCTTTTCCCCCCCAATATGGCGACACCGTCTGTCCTTTATCGGGCAGAGGGTTTGCAGGGAGTTACCTTTGCATCATATGCCAAAGAATTCGCAAAACGCAATTGAAATTGAGCTTTTATTCCAGTGCAGTCACTCACGCTTGCAAGTCATTATCTTCGAGCATCTCCTTTAACCGATCATATCTGTGTCATGCATGTGCACTAGCGCGGTGTTGTGATGTGTTTATGCTGGTAATACAAGGTAATACCAGTGTCGGCTTCTTCTGATTATGATTTTTCAAATCTTTATGACGTTTCCTGGTTTCAGTTCATCCTTCACGAGCTCAAGTCTGACAGAAGGAGGTTGGTCTTGAGTGGAAATACTGAATCTGACTGGCTGACGGCTCATCCTAGCAACCGCTTTGGCAACTATCCCGGGCCTATCACGTCGCTCATGTGGAGAACTTTAAACTAAAAGAGGCGGAGATCGAACTCAAATAACAGTTCCTTCCTCCAATCAGGTAGCGTGCTGGATCTGTCTCAGCCAATAGCGTCCCGGGGAGCTGTGGGAAGGAGGAGTCGCGCGCGGAGAAGGGGGAGATCAGTTTTAGCAGAGTGCGCACTTGCACTCTTAAGTCTCCGTCGCTCTTCTGATGGTGACTTTCTTCTGTTTCAGAACAGCTCAGGATCACAAAAACGAAACGTACTTTAGCCAAGAGTTTTTATATAACCGATTTTACGCCATTCTTTAGAGAAAAAAACCCCCGACAGAGAACAGTTTACGTGCAAAATTTACTTGCATGTTTTTCGTGAAGGACTCCGCTCCGTACTTTTAGGTGGAAAACGTCATGTTCGGATCTTTTCGCAAGATGACCTCAGACGATGTGTCCTCCAGATGCATCGAATTTATTAAGGGTATGTTACCAGAAATGTTAAAGAAGTTTCGCTGGAAGCGCTGCAGAACTGCTTGGAATGAATAAAAAGAGTTATGTAATGACAAAAGTAATTAACTTAGACCTATTTGTTTGTCTCCCTGCCCCCTCCTTCCTTTCTTTTCTCCTCAGATCAACTATATTTTGCCATAATTCAGCAAAAGATCAAGAGCACAGCTGACCGACACTGTTTCTGCATAGATGAAGAGCTGGCATATGAGAAGTGAGTGCTTTGCCATGTAGTGCAATATTTCTGTACTTTGTCCCTTGACCTTCTGCTTCTTTGTGTGCTGAGTTTTTAAATAGGTTTGCAATAAGGTTATCACGATAAAGTATTTTAAATATGTATATGTTTTTATTTTTTTTTAACAACTTTTACTTTACAAGTGTATTCACTGGAGTTACATTAATTACCATGCTGAAGAGATAAGAAGCATTAGGTTAAAAAACTTGCAGCACAAAGTTGCCCAAGAGTGATGACGTTACACTTGGGCGCCAGTTCATAAAAGTGTCCATCAAAGACAAAAAAGTACTGACAGTCTACAGATTGCATTTGCGTTCATACAGTTAAGATTTATATGGCGCATGTGACACGTGTAATGGTTGGAAGACTAGTTAAAATTAAAACACTTTCTCCTTCATTTGGCGAAGACACAGAGGAACATTGTTTTTTTTTGTTTTGCTATAGCTAGTAATCAGTCAAAAAAGCAAAACACATTTTCCTACTTCAAAAAAATGTAGCTCATAAACAACACCAGCACTCACTTCAGTAGTCTGAATGTTCAAGCTTTTGAACATAGCCATGGCATCAACTATGTTGTGTCCTCTCCCCTCAGCTTTGGGTTTTTCTCTTCCAGGAAAAAACGCTTCAAATGAAGACAAATAAAGATAAATCTGTTCTCCCTGCCTTTATTTACTTCTATAGAGCTCACCCAGGTTTCTGAGTAGATTATCTTTAGAGCACTTCAAATACTGCATATCTTTACAACATGTTCGTGTTGAAAAGGTATTTTCTGTCAGGAAAACAATCCGTTTTGTGAATACAGAGTGCGTGATTTCCAATCAAAGTGGTTTTTGAAATCTCGTCATCATCCATATATGGTAACACCTTCCTGTTTTAGTGTGCGTAGCTTAAAAGGCTTTCTTTCAGACAAGTGTAATTTATTATTTCTTATCCACTTTTAAAACAGTGGAAATGCTGATTCTGATTTATTCATTCTTTCATACTTGATTTGTATGTGATTTGTATTTTTTTCCAAGTCTAAAAATGTCCATCTATTCCTCAGTAATTCTTCGGTGAGACCTAGTTTTAACCTCATGAGGTTCCTATATATACAGTATGGGAAAGTGTGGAATTAACATAATGTTTTTTTCAGGTGTGGATAAGTATTGACAAAAGAAATGAACATGGAATAACATTGATTACCCTTATAATTTTCTATCTGATTATTGATTTTTATTTCTAAGTGGGGTTTTTTCCATTTCATGTACAGCTTTGTCCTTTATTTCTTTCCATACAGCACCTATATTGAAAGTGTTTTACAAACACATTTATTACTACTGAATTTATTATTGTGGCCCCAGCTCAATATACCTCAGCGCCAGCTGGTCAGATCTCACTGGTAACTGATGTCTGTTTTTTCCTGAGAAGTTTGTAAAATGTCCTATTTTAACTGATTAAAATTTTGATCCCCATTTTGGCTAAACCAATATAATTAAATGAATTGTTGCTGGTAGATATTATTTTTTGGAGTCAGACAGCAACATTTGCTTTTCTTGGACTGTAACTATTGTTTTGAATAGAACTTTAAGCCGTCGAGTCCATCTGGCGGGTATGAATTAACGCATGGTAGGTATGAAACATTTAATGTTTTTCATGTTTTCATTTTATTCGGAGTATAGTTTAATTAAACTCATGATGTGTTAAAGAATACAAATTCTTTTGGTAAGACCATAACCTCTTTGAAGCACATGCAAGAGTATGTTTTTTCCAAAATGTTCCAAAATAATAAATTACACTTGTCTGAAAGACACCCTGACAGCCACAGTCTTTCTGGGTCTGGGTCAGTTTGCGCCTCTCCCAAATTTCTCCAAGGTAAACCAAACATTTCTTAACCATGTACTTAACAATTACGTATATGTTTAGTTCTCCTTGGAGTTGACTGTTATAACAAATCATAGAGATCACAATTTATAATCAAACCTCAGCTATGATTAAATTGAAATGCATAATATTTGCTAAACATTTTAAATGACGTCCAATTAATATTAATGTTTGTCCTAATTCTTGCTCTGAGTAGCCTTTCTTTACAGTGAACTATGAGTAGATTATAGTAAATGACTTTAAAACAGATTTAAAATTGATTGTGAAGTCGGGTAGAAGACTTACCTAATGCAGGTATAAATGAATGACGTCGTCTCTGTACTTTACAGAAATACAAAAATGAATTGATGTGCAGTTATTGTGAAATGTTTTGATGCACAGTACCAGCTGCTCAAAACTGCAAAAGTAGAAAATGGTAAAGGGATGAAATGAATCCGAACCTGTCATTACTACAAAGTAGCTTGTGATGGAACAATGTAAACAGGTGGGAATTGCTTTTCCTGCTGGTGAAACTAGCTGAAATGTTTTTAAAGCAAAGCAAACAGAAGAACATTGGGCGTTGCAGCAGTTTCAGGCCTTTTAAAATGAAAAGAAGGCTTTTTTTCAGTCCCAGGGAGGACTCAGTCGACATTAGGTTTGACCCAGCGGTACAAAAGAACAAGCTCTTATTTTTCCTTTCTTTCTCCCTTTTTTTAATTGAACCACTTTATCACCAGATGCTTCCTAATATATTCATTACTCCCGTCAATATTTTCATAGTCAGCCCGATGGCGCTGATTCTATCTCGTGAAGCTTCCCCAGGGAAAAGACTGGCTGCATAAATAGCCATTCTTACACTCTCTTTCCTCTCTCACAGCTTCTATGCGGACTTTGGTCCCCTTAACCTGGCCATGTTTTATCGCTTCTGTTGCAAGCTGACAAAGAAGCTCAAGGTAAAGTAAACCGCAGCAATTAATTACACTTCCTGGAAGAGGAAAGTGGAAAGAAAAACATCAACCAGACAATATCTATTTATACTTGCAGTGGGCTGTATAAACAGCAGATTTGCTGTGTTTTAGCGTGGTAGTTGTTTTACAACTGTTGTCAGCAGTGGTGCTTGTGTGCCAGCTTGTTTAAGCAGTTGTACCTGGAGGATCCAGTATCTCTGCAGCTCTGATATAATGGTTTAAAAAAAGTATTTAATCATTAATTCATCTATTTTAATCAGCCTCTACTGTATTTAGCATTTCTATTGAAGTAAGCAAATGTTACAGATTAAATAAATACAATTTGTTTTTATTTAGAAAGTTTGTTATCTCAGTTTTTGTGTACAGCTTTGCAAGTTAAAGACATTATGGTGACAATGTGGGGCGATTAAACCAAACAATTTACCGAGCTGGTGTGTTCTAAATGTCATAGTCGGTCAAATTGATTTAACGTCTCTTCTTCTGTTATTTGCCATGTTTTTGCACAGTCAATTACACTCACGAGGAAGAAGATCATTTTTTATACCTGTGGGGATCAGAAAAAACAAGCCAACGCTGCCTACCTAATAGGCTCATATGCAGTAAGTTGTACACAAACGTGCATATTTCATACATGATCCATGTAAACGTGGGTGGGTGTCAAATGTCAAAATAGGTTTGCAATGCAAGAGAGTGCTTGCTGAAAAGGTCTTTGTCTTTAATAGGTAATGCATCTAAATATGGCACCAGAGGAAGCCTACAGTCTGCTGGTATCCAGGAATTCAACTTATCTTCCATTCAGGTAACAAGTCTTGAAAAGATATTGTGTTAGCATTAATTCCTTTCAGTTGTGAGCTCAAATTATATTTCAAATTAGCTAGTTTGGTACAAAAATTGTCTTTTGGTGTGCTTGAAATATACATCTGGATTTCTGAAGTCACTTTCGGCTCAAAAGCCTTGTCTGTTTGTTCAGGGCTGCCTTAGACTGACATGAAATCACTGTGGAACGGGTTCAAATGTGCAGAAAAAATAAGTCCCTCTCTATCATTCTCCAGGGTTTTAGGAAGGTATTTTAAAGTCATAGAAATTTTAAATTCAACTATCTTGATATTAGGCCTTAAAAAGTCTGAAACACTCCTAGATTGTCAATGGTAGGTCTTAGGTTTTTGGTTGGTTGTTTTTTTCCCACCATTTCTTTAAAATTTGTTCCATGATTTGTGGTTCTGGTTAAGTTATTAAGGTGTTATTACTCTGTGACAAAACTACCAACACCATGATAAAGGGAAGCAATAACCCCTGTTGCATTGAATGTATACCTCTGGATTCAATGCAGCAGAGTGGCACCGGGTTTGAATCCCGGCCCGGGGTCTTTCTGTATGGAGTTTGCATGTTCTCTCCGGGTACCCTGTCTTCCACCCACGGCCCAAAAGCATGACTGTTAGGTAAAGTGGGCTTTTTAAGTAGCCCTGTGCGTGTGCGTGCATGGTTGTTTGTTCTGTGTGGCGTCCTGTCCAGGGTGTAGATAGGCACCAGCCCCCCCCCCCCTCATTTTAGAGTAATGGGTCTTTTGTGTATATGAAAAAGGTTTCAGATCTTTAAATTAGGCTCATGACAAATGGGAGCAAAAACAAAAGTGTTGCGCTTATATTTTTGTTCAATGTATATGAATGCAAACTCTGTAAAACATCTGGATATTCAGGAAGGTTGGCCTGGTTGAAATTTGTTTGCAAAGAAAACACAGAAGACCCGTCATGTAAGATCAACAAAAAATTTGTACTGCAGAGAAATTTTATCAAAACCCGTCTATAATTTTTTGAGTTATGTCGCTAATTAGCTAAGCTATCATTCACTTACATTGTTTATGCTAAGCTGAAGCAAACAGGCTGCTCCCAGATTAGGTAAATGACTGAGTTGGTTACAAAATGCTTTATCTCACTTATCTAACTTTGGGGAAGATGGCAACAGACTAAATTTCACTTAGGGGTGGAATATCCCTTTAATGTTGCTAATAAAGTGGTTGAATTCCTTCCATTCAGGCAAGCATAAATGAGGAATTTATAAAGTATCTTGTCAGGAATTCATGTGAAACATATTGTTTCATTAGAAAATGAGAGATGGAGAGAATAAAAGTGGGACATATTTGTTAATTAAAACCAGAGAAAGATTTTAATGAGATAAATCGTCCTGAGGATGTTTTCGCCGATCAGTCTCTTCACTTTGTTTCTGTACTTCACAGAGACGCCTCGTTTGGAACCTGCATGTACAATCTGGACATTTTGGATTGCCTGCGTGGTGTTCACAAAGTATGGAAATGAACAATAAATAGATTTTTCTCTCCTCTGCTGCCATAATGCACAATACAATTAAATTTAATCTCTGACCACCTTCCTTTAGGCTGTGCAGTACGGCTGGCTTGACTTCTCGAACTTTGATGTGGAAGAGTACGAGCACTACGAAAGGGCGGAGAACGGAGACTTTAACTGGATTATTCCTGGGAAGTTCCTCGCATTCAGTGGGCCTCATCCAAAAAGCAAGATAGAAAATGGTATTTATAGAGCTTAACAGCAATGTGTGTTGTTGCATCCAAAGGCTTCATGGCATTAACGTTCTCCCTTTTCTGCAGGGTACCCTTTACATGCTCCCGAGGCCTACATCCCATACTTCAGAAAACACAACATCACCACGATCGTCAGACTCAACAAAAAAATGTACGATGCGAGACGTTTCACAGACTCAGGCTTTGAGCATCACGACCTGTTCTTTGTGGACGGGAGCACGCCGAATGACAGCATCGTTAGAAAGTTCCTCAACATCTGCGAGAACGCAGAAGGGGCTATAGCGGTCCACTGCAAGGGTAGGAGTTCGACTCTGAAGCATCTTCATAGCTGCTCTGCTCTGTGTTGTTTGTCTTATGAAGATCACTGCAATTCTTCTTGTTCATTTCTAGCTGGCCTGGGAAGAACCGGAACGCTAATCGCCTGTTATATGATGAAGCACTACGGCCTGACTGCAGCAGAGGCCATAGCATGGATACGGATCTGCCGACCAGGATCCATCATTGGACCACAGCAGAACTTTGTAGAAGAGTAGGTGTTTACTGAAGACAGACTTTCATTAGATATCAAGTATGGAACAACAGCAACGCTTGGTTTTTATTTTTTCATTTAATGTGACGAGACTTCCAAACCTCACAGAAACACAGAACATAACACCACCCTCATTAGGGAGAAAGTTCCTGTCTTTGTACAAGTCAGGATTTTGCTACATTAATCCCTTGTTAGGTCTAAACAGTGTCCCATCAGTCTGCATGTCCAAGGAAAAGTCAGAATATAAAAAGATATCTCCCTTGATTTGATAGTAGTAATTAAAATGGCAAGGTGTGTTTGTTTTATGGAATTTGGCCTTAAACTCTCTCTTCGTGCAACAAAGGACTAAATCCCTTACCTGGTGTGATACACACACCAGACTGACCACATCTCAGCCAGTTTTCACGCCCACTACCTCATTAATCCATCTAGCCATCCTGAAAAGGGCTAAAATGGACAGAGAACACTGGAAATTTGAGTCTGGGAATTATGCTATGGAAAATGTATTTCTTAAAATTTTATTATGATGTTTTGACTACATAATACTACAGCCCAGAGATTCACTGGGCTGGTTTTTATCATGATAAGAAGACAAATGCTCCAATATGCACATATTATATGTGAAAATAACTTTGTGTTTTGCCAGTTCATTCACATTAGATTATCTTTTAATGATCCAAAACGTGTGTTTTTCCCCTCTTCATCCACCTCGAAAGTTCTCCTTTCACTTTCAGTCAGCTTAAAAAACAGGAAAATTCATCATGGCTTGTCTGTCCTCTGTGAAGAATATTAGGTCTGTGTGAAACCCATGATTTGTTTGATAAGTGACCTTTTGTGTAACCTTTCATAAGATGCCATTTCCACCCAAAATATTGGTAATTTGGGAGTAAAATCTCACATAAAGCTTAAGGCACATTTACTCACACGCCTCTAATTTCCAATAATTAACCCTGCTATTGTTTATGTGTGGAGAATACCATTCATTCTGGTAAATCAGGTTTGTGTGAGTGTGCCTTTTTTCCCACGTTTGAGTGACAGTTCTTGTTAGGAAGCCAGCCTTTGATCATAATGGCGAACACCGTTTCAAAAGATTATTGTGTCTGTGCAGGTTTTATGAGAAACCTCAGAAAACAGAAAGTTTGTTTGTGGTTTGGCAAAAGAAATTAAGCCATCTAAGGTCTGCTCTCAATTGACCTTATCAGGAAGCAGAACGGCCTCTGGGCAGAGGGAGATGTTTTCCGGGAGAAGAAGCTGAATGAGCGGGAGAACGGGAAGACTGCTGTAACGAGGATCCTGTCTGGAGTGGATGACATTACAATCAACGGCAGCAACAAGAACAGGGCATCCAAGAAAGAAGAAATAGAGCTGGTGGGTTTTGTTATGCTGCTTCCACCACGTTCAGATTTAGATCTGATTGTGAAACTGTTGACTTTACTATACTGCAGGCTACGAAACAAACGTATGTAGAATTTTCCACACCAAATGGCTCTTTGTTTTTTTTGTTTTTTTTTTACAGTACAATGACGAAGATGAGAGAAATGGCGTCACGCAGGGGGACAAACTGCGAGCCCTGAAAAGCAAGAGGCAGAGCAGGTCGTCTTCAGGTTCTCTCTCGTAAGTATCCACGCAGTCAGCAAGCCCCATCATGCATCCTCACCCATACATGTGTGTCTTAATTTAGAGAAATAAGCTATTCTTTTCCATGTCAGACCATTACATGTATACTCAGGTGTTTTTCAAGCCTTAAGAAGCATATATGCTTTGAAGACCAGAAAGTGACCATATATGTCTTTCTTTCTTTTTTTTACTTCATGACCATTTAGTTTGATAAGCTTCACTGTTCCTCAGTGATTTCCCTGGATAGTCAGCTGTCTTTTTAAACCAGCTTCTAGCAATGGTAAAAGTCAGTTTAACTTCAAATGCCAAGTTCATAGTTGTTTATTTTATGAGTGAAGTAGCAGCAGCAGTGATATTGTAATATTTCACTCTTTGTTGTTTTCGTGCAATGGCATACAGCTCTAGTGTACATTGTATTTGATTAGTGATGGACGAGGATGAACAATGCATCAAGGAAGGATTAGCTTAGATTTAACATAGAGTTAAGAACACAGTTGCTTGACACACGCTCTTCCAGTTATAACAACTTTATTTGTTGGGAGCTCGATTTATAAAGGAACAAAAGATGTGGAAGTTAAAAACGAATCGTTAAACTAATCACGTGTCTCTGTTTTTATCAGAGACGAATTGGCAAAAAGTGAGGGGACACAATATTAACCCTTCTAGTCCAGTGGTGTCCAAAGCCGGGCCTCAAGGGCCAGCTTTCCTACGTCTTTTAGATGACGCTTTATGTCATCACAAACTTGATCAAATGATTGGTTCATTACCAGGGCTCTGGAGATCTTGAGGACATGTTGAGGAGGCAATTTAGCCCTTTAAATCAGATGTGTTGGATCAAGGAAACATCTTATACCTGCAGGACACCAGCCCTTGAGGCCTGGAGTTAGACACCCCTATTCTAGTCACTAGGGTATTTGGTCAAAATGTTCATTATGTAAATTTCCCTCCCACTTAGTTAAAAAGCAAGCCTTGAAGTAAGCTGCATGGCTGTGAGTACTCTTATAGATAAATGTTTAAATAGAAAAAGACTGCTGTGACACATAGAAAGTTCATTTGCCTACTGCAGAGACACTGAAGTGTAAAGATGTCAAGATTAGGGAAAGGGCTACACAATGTAAGCCATTTTGATCTGACTGCTAAATATTGTGGTGACCAACAGCTTTCTCCATATTTTTTCCTTTTAACATGTTAGCACCGCTCTCCATTAGCTCTGGCATCTTGGCCAGTAAAATCTTCATCAGGGTGAATTATTACTGGCATGCAGAAAGCAAATCTCACTTAAAATATAACAGTCAACCAAATACTGCACCCATGCTAGGGCTGCACGATATTAGGAAAACATGCGATAACGTTGGTGAAAGCTCCATTAAGTATATGACTTGAACGTATGAATTAAAAAGTGTTCATTTCTTTCTGCTTTGGATCTGGAGAATAAAACAAGAATAACTTAGTTAGAGCTGTAGTTCCTTGTTGACTTGAGCACATTATCACCTCTTTACCTTTAACTTGCATTAAACAAATGTCACCAAATATCTTACAGCCATAGAGAGCCTAAAATGCGTGGCACTTAAATAATAGCAGCTCTTCATGATGTGCATATTGCATACACTGTTATTGTGATTTGAATCCAAGCAGTCATTTGGGATTTGATATGTTGTGCAGCTCTCAATTGCAAAATATTAATTGGACTGCAACGTTTTTAAAGTTGCTCATTTTTAGCTCCTTAACCATGTCATCAGATACTAATGGGATCAGTGTAAGAATGTCAGCTTTCAATTGCTGCTCATTGCCCTCCCACCCGTGTTTCTTACAATTAAACCTGTTGTGGCTCAATATTTTCCACTGTATTTTCCACCATAAGACAATTTGATCCCGATTGAAAATTTCCTGAATTACCCATTTAATTGTACGTTCTCCGTAGTCACCTGGTGGAAGCTGTAAATGCAAAATGGAGCATAAAATGCGGTTGAAAACCATCTGCTTTGTCTATTTTTTTTTTATCTCCTCAAACTAATTTCTTTCTGTAGCTTGTCCTGGCCCTCTTCATCATGTTAGAATAAATGTACACTCAACAAAAATATAAACGCAACACCTTTGTTTCTGCTCCCACTTTTCATGAGATGGACTTAAAGATCTAAAATTCATTCCAGATACACAATATTACCATTTCTCTCAAACATTGTTCACAAATCAGTCTAAATGTGTGATAGTGAGCACTTCTGCTTTGCTGAGATAATCCATCCCACCTCACAGGTGTGCCACATCAAGATGCTGATCTGACATCATGATTAGTGCACAGGTGTACCTTATACTGCCCACAATAAAAGGCCACCCTGGAATGTGCAGTTTTGTCTCACAGCAAAATGCCACAAGCATTGAGGGAGCGTGCAATTGGCATGCTGACAGCAGGAATGTCAACCAGATCTGTTGCTCATGCATTGAATGTTCATTTCTCCACCATAAGCCGTCTCCAAAGGCATTTCAGAGAATATGGCAGTACATCCAACCGGCCTCACAACCGCAGACCACGTGTAACCACACCAGCCCAGGACCTCCACATCCAGCAGGTTCACCTCCAAGATCGTCTGAGACCAGCCACTCAGACAGCTGCTGAAACAATTGGTTTGCATAACCAAACAATTTCTGCACAAACTGTCAGAAACCGTCTCAGGGAAGCTCAACTGCATGCTCGTCGTCCTCATCGGGGTCTTGACCTGACTCCAGCTCGTCGCCGACTTGAGTGGGCAAATGCTCACATTCGATGGCGTCTGGCACGTTGGAGAGGTATTCTCTTCACGGATGAATCTCGGTTTACATTGTTCAGGGCAGATGGCAGACAGCGTGTGTGGCGTCGTGTGGGTGAGCGCTTTGCTGATGTCAATGTTGTGGATCGAGTGGCCCACGGTGGTGGTGGGGTTATGGTATGGGCAGGCATCTTTTAATGACAAAGAACACAGGTGCATTTAATTGATGGCATTTTGAATGCACAGAGATACCGTGATGAGATCCTGAGGCCCATTGTTGTGCCATACATCCATGAACATCACCTCATGTTTCAGCAAGATAATGCACGGCCCCATGTTGCAAGGATCTGTACACAATTCTTGGAAGCTGAAAATGTCCCAGTTCTTGCATGGCCAGCATACTCACCGGACATGTCACCCATTAAGCATGTTTGGGATGTGCTTAACCGGCATATACGACTGCGTGTACCAGTTCCCATTAATATCCAACAACTTCGGACAGCCATTGAAGAGGAGTGGACCAACATTCCACAGGCCTCAATTGACAATCTGATAAACTCTATGCGAAGAAGATATGTTGCACTGCATGAGGCAAATGGTGGTCACACCAGATACTGACCGGTTCTGAGTCCCCAGACCCCAAATAAAGCAAAAAACTGCACATTCCAGGGTGGCCTTTTATTGTGGGCAGTATAAGGTACACCTGTGCACTAATCATGATGTCAGATCAGCATCTTGATGTGGCACACCTGTGAGGTGGGATGGGTTATCTCAGCAAAGCAGAAGTGCTCACTATCACACATTTAGACTGATTTGTGAACAATGTTTGAGAGAAAAGGTAATATTGTGTATCTGGAATGAATTTTAGATCTTTAAGTCCATCTCATGAAAAATGGGAGCAGAAACAAAGGTGTTGCGTTTTTATTTTTGATGAGTGTAATTACGTAAAAAATCAGGTCCCTACCTTATAGATTTCTCATTTAGCTCCACCCCTTTTTTCTGATGTCCAATAGACATAAAATAATCTTGGGAAGATCCTAAATGCTGAGCTCACAGCTTTAAAATAAATCACTGAGTGGCATCATAATGGCCTGATTTAGCTTTCTACCTGTGGTTTCGGTTGTAAATAAATACAGAAGAGTAGCGGATGAAACATCAACCAACCAGATTTATAAATGCTCCAAACTTTACATTGGGGGGCCTCTAATTTATTGGTTAAAGATTAAATAAGCAATGTTATTGTTCATGTTAAATGGAACATGGAGCTACAATGTTTGAGCTCTTGAAAATTAAAATAATTTATCTCCAAAATTCTCAAACTAAAAAAACCATTGGATGAAATTCAGCCGAACAACAGGTTATACGCTGTCAAAAAAAGGCATAGTGTGAATGCAAATTTTAGCAGAAGCACTGCTGGATAAATATAACAAGAGGTGTTAATGCACACCCTCTGCCAATCGGAAAATATCCTAAAAATGTCCAACTCCTAATCATTTGTGGCCAAATAAATCGAGCTGTGGAAGGATGAGTGTCAGCTGGCTGAGGATGGTTGACCGGCCTCTGCCCATGTACCCAATATGGCTTTGGCTTTTGTTGTCCCATGTCAGGCAGGTGGTAGTGTTCTGCTGCAGCCTCATGGGCACGGCGTGGCCGATGTGTTGCCTGCCGTTCAAAAGGTAGCAGAGGGAAGCAGAGAGGGACAGTGGGGCAGAGGAAATCAGAGAGAGAGAGAGGATGTGAGGTTTTGTATGAAGGAGGTAAGTGCACGTCACTTCCTTTTCAGCTTACATCCTCTTCCTGTAGAGATGGTTGCTATGCCAATGAACGGTATGGCTGATTTTTTTTTTTTTCCTCTTTCTTTCTTTGGATCACTATGGTGTGAAGTGGAAATGCACTAAGTGAATGCGTTACATTTACACGCCTTTCATTGTCTGCCTCGTGAACGTACTGAGCTGTTCTGCTTTGATATAAAGTCATACAGCTAATTGCAAAAGTTCTCAAACCCCTCAAATGTATTCCCGCATTTTGTCACTTTATAGCCTCAAATTTCAATGGGATTTTGTCTGATAGTTAAGAATCAGAATCAGAAAGGTTTTATTGTCACATGTGTGAACATGTTCACAACTTTAGGAAATTGCTGCAGTACTTTGTGCAAACAAAATAAACACTTCTAAGCATGAAATAAAAAAAATAAAAAAAAATGGGGTAAACAGATTAATATATACATGAGTACAGGTTATGATCAGTGTAAAATCACAAAGGAGCAAAAACACAACACAAACAGAGCAGGTGGTGGGAACAGTCTTAGGGTTATTGTTCATAAGTCCAACAGCAGAGGTGAAGAAACTGTTCTTATGGCGAAGAGGTTCTGGTCCGAATGGACTAGAACCTCCTGCATGAAGGGAGCAGGTCAAAAAGTCTGTGTCCAGGGTGAGAACGGTCGGCTGTGACGCCCAAGTGTCCTGGAGGTGTACAGGTCCTGCAGAGATGGGAGTCTGCAGCCAATCACCTTCTCAGCAGAGCGCACAACACGCTGCAGTCTCCGTTTGTACTTGATGGTAGCTCGAGAATACCACACGTGATGGAGAGGGTGAGGATGGACTCGATGATTGCAGTGTAGAAGTGGATCATCGTCCGTGCCGGCAGATTGAATTTCTTCAGCTGCCTCAGGATGTACATCCTCCGCTGGTCCTTCTTTATGACAGAGGTGATGGTGGGCTCCCACTTGAGGTCCTGGGTGATGGTGATGCCCAGGAAGTGGAATGAGTCCACAATGGTGATGGGGGTGTCTCAAGGTGATGGAGGGGAGTGGAGCTATTTGCTTCCTAAAGTCCGAAATAATCTCCACTGTCTTCTGGGCGTTCAGGACCAGGTTGTTGTGGCTACACCAGAACACCAGATGTTCAGCCTCCATCCTGTAGGCACCAACAACGGTGGTGTCATCTGCAAACTTAATTAGCTTGACAGACTGGTGGTGGGAGGTGCAGCTGTTGGTGTACAGGGAGATGTGCAGAGGAGAAAGAACACAGCCCTAAGGGGGGTCGAGGCTGATGGTCCGGGAATCTGAGACATTCTTCCCCAGTCTCACAGAAATACTAGAAATACTAAATAACACAGTTTTACTTTATTTAAGTGAGGCGAGAAAGAAAGCCATAAAAAATGCTTTTTGCAACAAGCCATTTAAGGGAAACACAACAAAACTTACACTTCACATCACCTTGAAAACAAGCAAACAAGCATCTTAATGGTGAAACATGGTGGGGGCAACCTAATGCTGTGGAGATGCTTTTCCTCCGCTGTGGCAGAGCAGCTTGTCAGAGTTGTCGAGAAGACGAATGGAGCTAAAAACAGACAATCCTGGAAGAAAACCTGTTGAAGGCTGCAAAAGACTTAAGACTGGGGGTGGGTCATTTCCCAGCAGGACAACAGCCGTAAATATACATCCAGCGCTACAACAGCATGGTTTAGAACCTATTCGTGTGCTAGAATGGACCAGTCAAAGTCCAGATCCAGTTGAAAAACTTTGTCCAAGCTATTCTGCAAGGAAGAATGAGCAGAAATATGTGCAAAACTAGACATATCCTAAAGACTTGGTTCAAAATGGTGTCTCCTCATTATATCAGTATTCTTCCAATTAACATTTATGCAGTGTGTATTCTATTACATAAAATCTCAAAAAAATATACTTTAGATGGGGCTGTAACGTGACAAAAAGGGAAAAGTTTAAGCGGTACAAACAGCTTTGCAAGGTACTGCAATCTAGATATATTTTTTCAATTAGGATCTAAAATAAAATCCACTGTTGGTTTTAATAGCTGCACCAGTTGTTGAACTGATTCCAGATTTAAGTAACATCTGGAATAGTTGAACTGAAGGTTTTGGTTCTTGGCTTGCACTGCTGACTTGGCACTATTCATAAAATATTTAATTAACACTTTAGCCTTGATCTAATCTGTTGTAGCTACTTCCTTTTTTGGTCAGTTAGGTAATTTTCCTGCTCTAAACGTTAAACTGTAGGTTTTTCTCTTCAAAGTAAATATTTTGTTTTCGTTATTTTGAAAAAATGGAGTTGTGATTTAAGCTTGTGGTTGTATAAAGACAATTTATTACAAAATGTAATGCATGAATTTCTGAGGGTGAATTGGGGTTAAAAGCAGGTTCTTATCCATTCTCAGGAGGAAGTCTAGACAGAATAGGAGATTTACCTACACCTTTAGGGTATATACAGTCTCAGTGTATTTCCTGTTGTGCAAACATCATATTCAGGGCTGAACTTCACCATCTAGCTCCACTGTTTTGCTACATCATGCAGTAGCGCATGTTGAATTGTAGGGACAATTAGAAGAATGCTTATTCAAACTTTTCTTCATCTGTTTTCTGCCTTTTTCCATGCATGACATAAACCACAAAGCTGCTTTGAGCAGGCATGCATGCACACTCCTCAGTTTCAATCACCGTTTGTGTCTAACATATAATGTTGGGCTGGAATCATTGCCAGTTGCCTGTTGTTTTTCAATTGCCTTTATGACTGGATCTGTGTACATGTACACACCTGAGGTTTTCAGTTCTGCAGGTTTCCAATTCTGCCAGCTTCTGTGGAGGTTGGCAGTTTTTATGGAATTAAATTTTACAATCCATACAGTTGAAACCAGATATTTACATAAACTGTGTAAAGAGAAACCTGTTTTTCTCCCTGGCCAATTGGGATTAATACAATCATTTCTGTTTGCTATATGCCAAAATGATTAGGGATATCTTTCACAGCTTACATGAAATTCAGTCATTTACATGCAGTAAGATTTCTGCTTTCAAACTATTTTTGAAAGTCCAGATGATGATGTCATGGCTTTGTATTTAGAAGCTTTATTGTCATTGTATAATAATACAACGAAATTTTGTTTGGCAGCATCTCTTGTAGCACTACATGTCACAGGTAAAAAATAAAAATAAAATAAAAAAAGAAATAAAAGTACATACGTAATAAATATAAAAGTGCAGTAAAATTACTATCCATAGGCTTCTGATAGGTAAATTCACAAAATTGGAGTTAAATGAGATTACACCTGTGGAGGTATTTTAATGAACCACCTCAAACACACTTCCTTGTATGACATTATGGGAAAATCATACAAAATCTAGTATGAGAGTATTATTATCCACAGTACCAACACAGGCTAAAAGACGATTTTGCAAGGAAGCAACCATTACTCTAAATGCAATCTAAAACGACAGATTAATGTAGTGCACTTAGGGATGAAGACCTTCCTTTTTGCATGTCCTGTGGCCTGATAACTAAAATTGAAGTGTTTGATAACTGTTAAATTAGAGGAAAAAGTGGAAAGCTTGCAAGCCTGAGAACACAATCGCCAACTGTGAAGCAAATCATGTTGTGTTTTGCTTTGCAGCAAGAGGGGCTGGTGCACTTTATAAATAAATGGCATCACGAGGAAAGAACATTATGCTAAAATATTAAAGAAACATCTCAAGACTTCAGCCAACCAAGAAATGAAAACTTAAGCACAAATAGATTTCACAAAAATTGACAACCTCAAGCCTATAGAACATTTGTGGGCAGAGGTTAAAAGGTTTGTGTGACTGAGACAGAGTGAAAACTGGACTCCGTTAAATCCGTTCTGTCAAGAGGAATTGGCCAAAATTCCAGCAGAAGAATACTAAAAACGTTTGGCCCAAGTCCATCCAATTTAAAGGCAAGCCTACCAAATACTAAGGAAACGTATAATTTTTATGGTAATTTAATAAAGAGAAACAATTTTGGTATTTGTAGCTGACCGAAAACAGGAAAATTTCCGTCTGATTTAACGTCAGACAGCGACAAAACAAAGATCTTTTTATACGGTGTATGTAAATATTTTTGGTTTCAGCTGTTCCTAAATTCTTGTAGGTTTCACATTTGTTGAGAAGTGTAACCCCCAATTTCCACTGCATCCGCTCTGCTCCGCTCCGGCACGCACTCCGCAGCAAAAACGCTCCCATTGTAGTCAATGAGAGCATTTCCACTGCCGCCGCGGCCGCCGTTTCGCCATCCGGCAAAAATAGAATGGAGGCCGTATCAAGTCCGCAGTCAATCTGCACAAATTTCCCAACCGGATAGAGAACAACCACATTTCCGGGTGTTTTTCAAAATAAATCAATAAAGACGGACTAGAATTTTTTTTGTATGCATAGCTATATTAATACAAGCCCGCGTATATTTATACATATGTTGTCCAAAATATCTTGACAGAGAATAATTGTTCTTTTCTATTAGTTTTCCACGGAATGAAGAATTTTGTTCTGACTTCCGCATTTATTAATGGCTTTTATCGCGAGATCTCGCAATTCCCGCGCATGCTTCTTTGACCACCTCTGGGCTGCGGACCGGACCGGAGCGGATCTAGAGCGCATGTAGTGGAAATTGCGAACGGCTGCGGAGTGCGTGGCGGAACCGGACCGGAGCGGAGCGCATGCAGTGGAAATTTGCCTTTAAGATTATAGTAGTCTAATTGGTATAATGAAATATATTTTGTTTCATGTTTAATTCGTTTTAGCACGTTTAGTCATTTATTGCGATATGAGAGTGTTGATTGCTGTTAAACAATGTCTGCATTGTTAGAACATCAGAACAAACTCCTGGAATCTGGGACGGTTGGATGCAAGACTTTGTGAAGAGGGTGTTTCATCTAATCCAGTCCCAGTGGAAAGGCACAACATCAGAGGCTTTGTGTCCTGCCCAGATGTCTCTTGTCTCTCCTTCCTTATATTTCCCCCCGTTTGCTCTTGTTGGATTTGTCCTCCTTTCAGATGGCTGGTAGCCATGCTGCTCTCCCTGTGTAGCCTTGCCCTGTGGTGGATTGTGTATGGCTTCCCTTCTTCCATCCTGCATTTCTGTATAGACGGGTTAGGATTTCTCTGAGTTCTGCCGCCCCCCAACCCCCCAAAAACCTGTCCTGCCCCTCCTCCTGGAGCTCTAACTGAGAAATGCTGTAAGTGAGCCCCTGGTCTCTTTTAATTCCCAACACAAATTAGAAATTTGTCCAGAATCATCCTCTTCCGTTATTCTGTCGCCTGTTAAATCTTAAATCTGATCAGCAGAGGCAGTTTAGTTTTTCTTTTTACTCACAAACATCATAGGGATTCCATGTCCCTGTCACCATTTTTCCTCTTTAATGATTTATTCCCACATACATTCTTATCACCTTGCCATGTTTAAACACCATGCTTTGCTCTTTATTGTGTTCGTTTTTTACAAAAAAGCTGCTTCATTGATTTATTTCTAGTACTTGACTTGCTTTTACTAATCCAACCCATCTGCTAAGTGCAACACTGATTTAAGTCCAAAACTACCTAAAATATATTATATTTCACTAATTTCTATGCAGCTTCTGACCCTCAAATCAGACATTTATTTTCAGATCTAAACTTCCAGAGATTTATGTCATGTTATTAATGTATTTGCAGACAAGAAGAGAACAAAATAAACACCAGGTCATCTTCGCAGTCTCTCAGGTAAAATGTGCGGCAAGCTCAGTACAATGGCAAAAAAAGATGACAATGACTAATAGATATTGCTTTATCTGTCTGCAGCAGGATGATTATACAGGACAGTGTTAAGAGCTGTAAGACCAGCGTCAGCTCCCTGGCTCTGTCTGACCGCTCGGACAGCAGGAAGAGGACCAGAACATCTCTGCCAGCTAATGAAGTAGGAGGAAGGTCAGTGTCTGGGTTTGATACGTGGCACATATTTACTAAAGTAACGCATAATGAGGACGGAAAACATCTGGAAATGCATGAAATGTCTCATCATTGATAGCTTGCCTTAAGAAATCCTTATATTATGTTGAGTTACACGTTTTTTTCTTAAAAAGTACCATGAATGTGTGATCATGTTTTTTTTTTAATGTGGCAATGACACAGTTGAGGAGCAAATACAGAGGCTATAGCCACTCACACAAGTGTCTTTCACAAGTATTCATCAAACCTTTTCACATTTCAATGTCATTCATTTTGACTGACCAAGGCGAAGCAGCAAATCATTGTAAAGTCGAAAGAAAATGATGCTCGATTTTCAAAATGTTTAGCAAATAAAAATCTGAAAGGCTGCGTTCTGCTGCCTCGAGTAGTTGTAGAAATTACAGCTGAAGGTCTTCTGGGGTTGGTCTTTACCAACTTTGCACATTTAGACAGAATTTATTTACTCATTTATCTTTGCAAATTAGCTCAAGCTCAGTCAGACTGGATGAAAAGCATCTGTAAATGCCATATTCAAGTCATGCTACAGATTCCAAATTGGCTTTAGGTCTGGACTTTGGGACATTCTAATGTGGATGTTTTTTGCAGGAAGGTGCACCTCCATCTGTCTATAGTTTTTTGAAGATTCTCAGGTTTTCTTCCAGGATCTCCTTGTGTTAAAGATTTCTTTTATAATTCCATGGCTATGTTCAATTATGTTCTGTTGGATAGGAAAACATATTGTGCTTTATTCAGACCCTTGAACTACATCTATCCTTGGGTGAGTTTTCCAGTCTCTCTTCTACAACACTGTCTTCCCATCTAGTGTGTTAAGAACAAGCAGCCTTTTGTGCTACACTAAACCCTCAACTTGTGGTGATGGTTTCACGATTATCATGTTTTTCTCCCCTGCGGAGTCCGTGGGTATAAACAGGTGCTCATCCTCCTCAGACATAGGGACCTCATGCATCCACTTTACTGCAATATGACCTTTCTACTCCATCTTGCAAGCTTGAATAAAACTCAGAAACGAAAACTTCAGCCTTGAAAAGGTTTTTGCTCCATCCATCTTCCCAAACTCTGACCGGCTTTCTTTTTCCTTGCCAGAAGAAATTTATTCCAACAGCATGATGCTGCCTCCATCATGTGTCATTGTGGAAGTGGTGCGTTGAAGATGAAAATGTTTCAATTTGCGCTCATCTGATGAAAGCTGTCTTCAACATGTTTCCTTTATCCCATATACGGGTGGTAGCAAACTGTAAATGGGACTTCTTATACTGATGGTCCACCTATGTTCTTTAACAAACCTCTGAGGTCTTCACAGAACAGCTGCTGTCAGAATCATTGGGACTAAATTAGATCAATCGATGTTTATTTGTAAAAATGTTCAAAAATCATGTCTTTTCCTTTCACTTCACACTTATTCACTACTTTGTGATAGTTTATCACATAAAATCCCAGTAAAATACATAGTATAGTTGTAACATGACGAAATGTGAAAACGTTCAAATTTAAAAGTATGAATATTTCTGCGGGACGCTTTAGATCCCTGTGGAGTGAATTAACAGCTTTCCTTTTCTCTGCCAGCTCCCTGAGCCAAACCAGGCTGGTCAGGTCCCTAGGCAACCTGCATGTAGTGGCTGGCAACAGCGACCCACTGTTCTGTGAGCCGTGTGGCAGCCATAGAGACACGGCCAGTGTCAGAGCCAACACAGGAGCCCTCATCAACTTAAATGCAGCACAGGGACACCTGCAGGCAAGCTCCCTCTGACACACTCTGAGCCCAGCAGAGACATGGGGCTGCAATTATGTGCAAAATATATATAAATATATATACATATAATATAATTATTATTTTTTCAAAGAGAGACTTTTTTGGCTCCTCCTCCTCAGTGTTTCAGTTTCTAAATTTATGGAGCTCTGGACAATGCAGGGATCTGCAAAACGCCTAAAATTAAAGCTGAATTTTTCCTAAATTTTACAAGTTTTGGTCTAGAGATATATGGCATAATTTCAAACTTTAAATGAATCATAAAAAAAAGCCCCTGGAGGTTTAAGCATCCCAAGACATTTTAGTTTGCATACCTTCTATGAAAGGTCAGCACATTATATTATATTTTGTAAAATTCAGATCCTTTATTATTGGCACTCATAATTTCCTAATGATCATCACAATGCAGTTAATCTGTTCAGTAGGGTATTTTAAGGATAGAATACAGGCAAAAAAGTGAATAGTCAATTGTACTTTCACGGGGTTGTATTTTATTATACATTCTACATTTAGTAAGCACATTACTATATTACACAGATAATTGCTCTGCATTTATTACTTATGTAGTTGCTTTCCTTGACAAGGTCAGCCATTTGTGCTCAAAAGAAACTTTGGTGGATCAAGAAGTGAAATTGAGTTTTGCTGCTGTGGCACGTATCCTAAAGTATTAAAAAAAAACAGCTCTTAAAAGTTAAAGTGCATGGAAGGTGGATTAATGTTAAATCTTTGCAGGATGACAGGATTTGTTCAGACAAAAATCCTGTAGGAAGAATTTTCTCCGTTTTTATGCAAAAGAAAAAATTTAAACACCTCTAATATATTCCCAACCTATTAAAATGAGAAATGTGTTAATTGTTGGACATTAGGACTTGTTTAATTGATTAGGCCAGATAGTGGGTAAAGGTTTGAGTAGGAGGTGCCAAAAACTATTTCTCGATTCAGGTTTAGCTGTCAAACGGATACAGAAATCCCATCATAAGTAAGGAAAATACTCAAGAGTTTCTGTCTAGTCAGAGAGGCTCACTTTACTCCTTTCTTTGAATTAGTGAACAGTGTCTGAGCTGTGTCAATAAAATACACTTATGTTCACTGTCATTGAAAAGTTGATTTGTTTAAGTTATGTAACTAAGCATATAGAGCACATACTGTACAGTTCACTGACATATTTCACAGTAGGGCCATCTTTATGTATTAAAGTAACTTTTTTTAATGGCTTTGTCATTAAAACATGAGGATTCTGAATTTTAGGTTCTCATTCATTGCAAGACAGAATAATTAAATGAACAGAAATAAATGCTTGAAATGAGTTTTACTTTTAAATGAATCAGTGAATTAAGTTAATTTTTCAATGTTGTAATTTATGGAGATGCCCTACAATAATTTAACTTTCTCTACAAAATAGGATTTTTCTTTCAGATTAGAGATGAGGGGTTAAAAAAAAAAGGCTTTTCAGATTCCCCTAATAAAGCAATTTTTTTTTACTGTACTTTACCGCTTAATCTCACATTTTTGAAACACATCCATAAAATCTAAAATGTCCCATGCGGACACGGCTGGGATTAAAATCGAATGTGCAAAAGGTCACTCGTCTGCAACTTTCTGAATCTTTTCTGGCCTGTTTCTACAGCAACACCATCTTTTAGATCATAACTGGCTATAGCTTTTCTCGACTTTGCTGCTCACTGTGTGATCTGCCTGTGGCCGTTAGCCACTCCCTGGTCTTTTTTGGTATCTTTTACTTGTGCTCAACTTTCCCTCTGTTCGTCTTTCTTGCATGCAACAGACCCGCTGTGTCACGAGGACGTAAAGCTCGCCGCTCTTTGCAATCAATTAGATTTTCCAGGCTATGGTATCTATTGTCTCATTCCTATTTCATTTGCTGTTTTTCTGTAAAATCTCTCAATGATCATGTGTTTTCTTCTTTTATAGTCACTCCATACCCAAAGCTAGAGCCCCTCTTCTCCGGTAAACCTGTGAACCTGGAAAAATACGAAGATATCAAACCTGAACAGTTTTTGGAGGAAGGCTGGCATGAATCTCAACTCGATGTGAACGTTTACTGCAGTGGCACAAAGATATATATTTTTTTAAAACTGCATCATTTAAGGTGCAACATGTAAGAATGTTAGTGTGAAATACACAACAGTCTAATCCCTCAATCATGTTGGATGGAAGGTTACATTGAAATATTTCCTCCTCAGCCAGCCGAGTGGTTGGAAGTTTTTATTATTTTAAAATGGCTGCAGAGGGACGTAGTCTTTGTTTACAATCTGTTCTGCCTACATACTTCCTGGTTCCAGAGCCAATCACTCGAGCCCACAAGGTTGCCAAGTCTTCAGCACAAAAGAACACCAGCGTTTGTAATTCGACATCGACGGGGCTAGAAGCTAACGTTGAGATAACAATGCTTGCAGTAAATTAGGGGGGGGAAAGAATTGTCGGCTCGAAAAATCTCAAGCTACTTTTTAAAATTACCAACAACTCTAGATTACATTGAAATGTATTTATCTACTTAACCTATTGTATATGACTCGTCTTCGCTAGTCATCTTTAATCTTCTGGCGGTGATCTGTAACTGGCAACCCGGCATTAAACTCACGAAGGGGGTGAGTAGCTGAGAGTGGATGCTTTTGTTTTTCTACATGGACTGCAGTACTCCAATTTGACCACAAGCTTTTATTCTTACATATTGCACCTTTAACTTTTAACCACATGCTTATTTTACTTACCTAGTCATGCAGCTAAAATGTAAGAATTAACCACAACTGGTATATTGAGTGTAAATCAAATTATTGGTCCACACAATCATAGCATGAAGTACTGTGCAGAGTAGTACTGCCATTCAGCATGTTTTGTCCAAGGCCTATCATTAGGCCATCTTTTCAGCTCCTTTATTTCAAAGCTGTACATGTGTCTACATTTAAAATACTGTTTGTATATTGTAAATATTTTGTACTGTTAAAATCATGTCATGAAATGGTCCCAATGTGGCCTTTACTCTTTATAATCCAAGAAAAATGTTAATTTTAAATAAATTTACTCCCAGACGAGTCTAGCTTGGTTTTTGCTCCGGATGCTTAGTGGGTTACAAATGGAAGACGAGACGCATCCAACGGCGCTTATTAGTGGCCTTCGACCTACATCACAACTATGGTGGGCTGTATTAATATTCCTCCATTTTTATCCTCAAATCTAGTTATTCTAAACTTATTAAATGAAGCATGCCTGGCATGCATATACACAACGACCAGATGTGTAAATGGCACTATTAGACACTCATTTATAGTTTATCAGCAAAAAATAAAATAAAAACTTTCAGGCGAGTTGCTCTTTAAGCCACCTTTGGAGGCAATTATTTTTGCCCCCTTACTGCATTGCAAACTACTGTATCCAGGACAGTCATATTTCTCGAGTTAAACCACTACTGAACTTGGTTCTAGTGTCGAGTTCCCAAAAATCTGTGAGGAATTGAGTAGCCAATACCAGCTGCTGGTGTCGGTCCACTGAGTTCTATCAAGGTATGGTCAGCACAGCCATTTACAATGAAAATTTCAGAGCAATTTATGCTGCTAACCACCTTCATGCATGCATGTATTAATGTCAATCAGTAACTGTCTCCTGGCCACACTACCAAAACCACCAATACATGCGTTTGGCTGGCAAGCCAACTGGCCTGACTGAAACCTCGTGTACAGGTCCTTCTCAAAAAATTAGTATATTGTGATAAAGTTCATTCTTTTCCATAATGATAAAAATTAAACTTTTATATATTTTAGAATCATTGCACACCAACTGAAATATTTCAGGTCTTTTGTTGTTTTAAAACTGATGATTTTGGCATACAGCTTGTGAAAACCCAAAATTCCTATCTCAGAAAATTAGCACATTTCATCCGACCAATAAAAGAAAAGTGTTTTCAATACAAAAAAAGTCAACCTTCAAATAATTATGTTCAGTTATGCACTCAATACTTGGTCGGGAATCCTTTTGCAGAAATGACTGCTTCAATGCGGCGTGGCATGGAGGCAATCAGCCTGTGGCACTGCTGGGGTGTTATGGAGGCCCAGGATGCTTCGATAGCGGCCTTAAGCTCATCCAGTGTTGGGTCTTGAGTCTCTCAACTTCCTCTTCACAATATCCCACAGATTCTCTATGGGGTTCAGGTCAGGAGAGTTGGCAGGGCAATTGAGCACAGTAATACCATGGTCAGTAAACCATTTACCAGTGGTTTTGGCACTGTGAGCAGGTGCCAGCTCGTGCTGAAAAATGAAATCTTCATCTCCATAAAGCTTTTCAGCAGATGGAAGCATGAAGTGCTCCAAAATCTCCTGATAGCTAGCTGCATTGACCCTGCCCTTGATAAAACACAGTGGACCAACACCAGCAGCTGACATGGCACCCCAGACCATCACTGACTGTGGGTACTTGACACTGGACTTCAGGCATTTTGGCATTTCCTTCTCCCCAGTCTTCCTCCAGACTCTGGCACCTTGATTTCCGAATGACATGCAAAATTTGCTTTCATCCGAAAAAAGTACTTTGGACCACTGAGCAACAGTCCAGTGCTGCTTCTCTGTAGCCCAGGTCAGGCGCTTCTGCCGCTGTTTCTGGTTCAAAAGTGGCTTGACCTGGGGAATCCACCTGTAGCCCATTTCCTGCACACGCCTGTGCACGGTGGCTCTGGATGTTTCTACTCCATACTCAGTCCACTGCTTCCACAGGTCCCCCAAGGTCTGGAATCGGTCCTTCTCCACAATCTTCTTCAGGGTCCGGTCACCTCTTCTCGTTGTGCAGCGTTTTCTGCCACACTTTTTCCTTCCCACAGACTTCCCACTGAGGTGCCTTGATACAGCACTCTGGGAACAGCCTATTCGTTCAGAAATGTCTGTCTTACCCTCTTGCTTGAGGGTGTCAATGATGGCCTTCTGGGCAGCAGTCAAGTCGGCAGTCTTACCCATGATTGCGGTTTTGCGTAATGAACCAGGCTGGGAGTTTTTAAAAGCCTCAGGAATCTTTTGCAGGTGTTTAGAGTTAATTAGTTGATTCAGATGATTAGGTTAATAGCTCGTTTAGAGAACCTTTTCATGATATGCTCATTTTTTGAGATAGGAATTTTGGGTTTTCATGAGCTGTATGCCAAAATCATCAGTTTTTAAACAATTAAAGACCTGAAATATTTTAGTTGGTGTGCAATGAATCTAAAATATATTAAAGTTTAATTTTTATCATTACATTATGGAAAATAATGAACTTTATCACAATATGCTAATTCTTTTAGAAGGACCTGTAGAATCCATGTTTCTTCAAGAGGATAAGAGACACCAGACTTAATGAACAAGCTTAAGGCTGCTAGTAAAACAGAGTTGCAGGCTGATCACCGCAATGCCACACTGCAATACAATGCAGTAATTCATGCAAATGAAGCCCTGACCAATTCATGCAGTGCATATACTTAGAGTACGTACTTTCCACAGAGATGAGCAATAAAAATCTCATTTTTGTTAAATAAATTGCTGTATAGACCAAATTTCAGGTTTCACTTTTTGGAAAAGATTTTTATTAACTATCCTGGCTAGAGATGCACCGGGCACTGACATTTTGGTTGAAATCCTATTCCCTATGGCAACAGATGTGGCAGTGGTGGGGCCATTATAACCAGGTGTTTGTCCCACAAGATGAAACTTAACTTTGCAAAAGCTTTTATTGAGCAGTGTTAGAAGTGCAACAGAACCTTAAGAACAGAAATGTGAAAACAGTTTAGTTGAACGCAGCAAGTGAAGTAATCATTTTCCTGCTGTTAAGGCTGGAAAGTCTTCTGGGTCATCAGGATTAGGTGCCATATCATCCACCTAATTTGAAACAAAAACCAATGAGCTACCCGTTTTCAGGTAGTGTAAAATCTAAGTATGAAAACATTTCAATACCAACTACACTTATGATACACGAGCCAGCTGGGTGTGGGAGTTAACATACCTTTTCATATATGGGTCTGGCTCTTTCTGGACGAATGCTTTGACCACCTCGTGCTCCTCTTCCTCGGCCCCCACGGCTCGGGCGTCCAAGAGTTCCAAAGTTTATGTCCAAGAGGGTGGTGATGTCATTCATGGACCTGCGAAAGAAATTTCCTTCATCCTCCAGCTCCTCTACAGTTTCCTCCTTTGTACTCTGAAAATACAAATACATGTGTATTTATACAAATTTATCTGGTTACATTTACAAGAATGGTCCTTTAAGCTGTGCAGCGTAGCAACATTCACATTCGGTATTAAATCATGGGGGTCTTTTGGTAAAAATCGATCTGGACCTGCCCTCCAACAGCAACATACCTGGTTTAAATCAATATACGGCTTTCCTGTCCTTTTCTAAAAACTCTATTACAACAAAGGAAAGGTCCCTCAGAAAGAAGCTGCTCCAGAAAGGTTCTCAGTCTACCAATAAAGTTAGAGGCAATCCCTGACCCAGACATCAGAACAAACTTGGACATTTATAATTCAAACCATACATGTTTAGACATATTTGGATGCAGGTAGTTTTCTTGAAACCGCTAAGAAGGCACACTGGAGACACCAACCGTATAAAGAATTAAATTTTCAGCTGCAGATGGGCTGCTAAGCAACAAATGCATGGATTAATAGAATATTGTTATCTGGCAAAAGACAAAACAAAATAAATACATTTTACACCCTTGATCCAAACAAACTCACTGAACAAAGAAGCACACAAGCGATGAGGTTTCTATACATTTGAGCCCAAAATAATCCCAAACTTTGGCAGATTTGTCACAAAGTTCTTGGCTGAATGAAAAAATGTTGAATCTGCCAATTTATTCATCATCACAATAATCTGGGAAAGACTTTATTTGGTGTTAAAGCAATCAAATGCTTGCAGGTACTGATCCACGTCTAGCATGTTTCCAGAGGCGTTTGACCATTTTATGCAATGAGCTCCTGGTCAGAAGGCCTCTTTGCAATCACCCTAATCTTTAGCTCTAGTCAGGACTGACTGTGGCACTTAAACCTGAAACAATGCTTTTAGTTAAAGATCCATATTGGCAAAACTAAAAAAATTACATAAAATCAAAATCCAACAGGAAATCTAATTTGGCTTAACTTGACATTAGATAAGTTTTTCACAATGCATTTTGTCACATTTAGACCCATGTAAGAATCATTGTGTAAACATACATGCATGAAAAGATACAGGGCATCTTAACAGTATGCACAATGCCTTATTCGTTTCCATATTTTGCTGTTGCAACCTTATTCCAAAAAGAATTTTATTTTCCCCCCTCCGAACACACCACACCGTAATAAATGTGAAAAAAAAAAAAGAAATCTCATGTACATATGTATTCACAGCCTTTGTTGTACCTTGGGCAGCAATAACAGCATCAGCTGTTCTTGAGAATAATGCCCAGAACTTGGCAAACATCTTCAGACCGTTTCTCTTATTCTTCTTTGCACACAACTGCTTGGTTAAAGTGTGAAATTCTTTGCTCCAACTGGTTTGATTAGAAAATAACTTCAGAAATTCGAAACAGCTCACTGCATTAGACCCCTCGCTTTTCAGATAAGCCATAATTAATGGGGATCGTTACATGTACTACCCCATGTCTGTTCCATGAGAGCACCAATACAGATCAATATATTTAAAAATACATAATGAAAGGCCATTAATCATTTGCCATTTGGTAATGAAGCTGCAGTACTTTGTGCATCTGGTGTCCAGAAGTAGATTTTCAAATATCTTCATCAAAGTTCTTCCAGATTTTAAAGCAGTGTGTGTGCAGTGCTTTTTGACTGCAGTCAAAACCTGTAATCTATTGCCAAAAAAAAAAAAAAAAGACTGGAATGAATTTTTAAATACTTTATCACTTTTTCATTACTACAATCAATACCACAAGATCGTTTACTTTAAAGCCCAAATCAACACACCCCACTTTACCTGCTTATCCAAAAAACACCCAAGCATGTTTCAAAAGACACTGACGGCATATTGGGGTAATATTGACACTGTGTGTCTTATGAATGCGCCATGGCGAGGTGAGACTATCGCAGCAATTGTGCCGGCAAGCTTGATAGTAATATTACCACAACGCTGGACTTATGAATGAAGATCAAGCCTTGCCGCAACAGAGGGTGATGTCATGATGTGTGGCATGGTTGCTGAGCCCCGGCCGGCAACAGTATTTCAAGTGCAAGTAAACATGGGGAGTTCATTTAGCATTTGTAAACCATCAGCTGAAATGGCAAACTGGAGTGATGCAAAGGTCAGGGAGCATCAGGCCTTTAGAGCTCTAGACCAGATCGCAGCTCGCAAAGAAACTTAAGGAGCGGGGCTTCAATCGGGATAAAAACAAGTTGCATTCAAGCTATTTTGTCTGTTTACCACAGACTCTTCCGTCTCACGGTTTATACACAACAGCCCGGACACCATACACCCCTTTATCCCGCCATCACGTAATCTTTTTGGAAAAAACACCTGATTGTGCCACACAGGCTGAGGACTTATGAATAACCACAAGGCTCACTGATGCCAGTATTGTTTTTGACACAGGCTCCAGAAACAATCCGTCCGCTCAGCAGATTATGGTAAAAAGGTGAAACTTTGCATGAGCACAATCATGAGTACTTTCAGACACATCCCTTGATTCTCACCTCCAGGTGCTTTGACTGGTGAATGACCTTCGCTTTGGAGGGAATCTTATCCCCCGCCTTGCGAATATTGAACTCCGCTTTGGGACGGTTCTCCTCCTGCATGGCCTTCCACTCATCCAGGGTCATCTCCATGGCAACCTGGACCACCATCTCATTGTCCTCATCTGCCACTCTGTTAAATGGGGCCAAACTACTTCAGCCCTCTTTATTGCAGTTAAGATTTGTGTAAAAAAATGTGGGCACACAGTTTACTAAAGTATGGAGAAAGCCATTCCCATACATTTGTTCCATTAAAAAAAAAAAAAAAAAAAGAAGATTGTTTTGTGACTCACTGATTTGGATTCTCCTCCTCCAAAGTTGATTGTGGCTCCTCAGTTTTGACACCAGCATCAGTCGTCACTTCCATCATTTCACTTCAGAGAAAAACTAAACTGAAGCTCTGTACTGTACCAGAGTTGCTGGTTCTTTGTTAGACATCACTCACCTTGCAGCTTCCACAGCACTGCCCCAGTTCCACGGTCCTCTGCCTCCTCGCTTTTCTTCTGGAGAGATCCCTCTGCAACAATTACATTATGATCCACCATCCACAAAGCATAATCCCTCCAAATCTAGCTTGAATATAGGCGGCCCTTACGTTCCATCATGCCGATCATATTCTCTCTTTCCTCTCAGATAAAAGTTATCAGAGTTTCTTGTGTATCCCCCGCCTCTTGCTCCTCTTCTGCCTCTGAATCCTCCTCTGCTGCTGAAGTCAGAGACTTCATTATAGGATGGCCTGGAAACCACAAGAGCAGTTTAGTCTTTCGCCAAGATTTTAAATCCCTGCTGCTGAGGGTACTCTTAAATATTGGTATATTTCATAAAGTAAGGAAAGCTCAATGCAATGCTGCTCAAACTGTTCTGGCCAAGTCTGGAGAAAAATGGTTAAAGTTTCCCAGTCTGTCAATAGGACTAGATAAAAGAATGGATCAAGTTAAATTTTAAATGAAGGAAAAGGAAACTACCATCAAGGTTAATACAATTACTTCCATTCTATATTTGTTTTGGTATTTTCATTAAAGTCAAATACATTTTCCTGTATTTTCTACTAAATCTGAAGCAGTTCATGTTCAGTAAACCAAACAGGTTTCTGTAAAGAAATTGCCTTTAGGGTAAAACCAATTTGTTTACAGAAATCCAACCAACTCAAATTCTAAATTGACATTTCACAGCATTATTGGCAGCATACAGTTAATTTTCATTGTAAACAAAAAAACTGCAAAAGAACAAAGTTCAGTGCAGTTCTTTGGCAGAAACACCCAAGTAATTCACTAGTGATCTTAATATCACTGAAGATTTAAATAATTTCCCTGCTATTTGCCCAATGTCAAAGCATGTAAAAAATATGTCAAATCAGTGAAACTGTTGTAAAAGATTGAATATATCTGTTCCAGGGATCAGAGGACCTTTACAATCCCAACAGCCATCTCTACTCAGCATTGCTACATTAAAGTTTTGCTAGAGCTGCAAAACCGTAACCTGTCCAAGTACAAGAAAAGAAACCCCAAATTTTCAATTTAATTTTCCAGAAATTTTTTTAAAATGGATTTACACACTTTAAATCCATATTTATGAGGGGAAAAACGGATAATTTTTTAGAAACTTGATATAAACAAATCTGACTCAATTATGCCTCATTACATACTTTGGCATTGAGAACTCTAGCGGTTCTTCTTGGTTCAGTCTCCGTTGACCCGCAGCACCTCCTCTCCTTCTCGTGTTCCTCGGGGCTTCAGCTCTGCCCTCCATCGTTGTTGGGGGACATCCCTGCTGCTTTTGCCCTGAGGACACAACAGAAGCAAGCAAAAACTGATTTAGAGGTCAACTGTTTCCCTATTTCACCCACAGATCAAAAATAGGGAAGGGAAAAGTGTGGAAGAAAACAGTGCACAAGCATCAGGGATGACAGCAGCCTGGAGAGCATAGTCATGAAAAGGACATTAAAAAGTGTTGAGAACCTTCACAAGGAGTGGACTGAAGCTGCTGGAGTTAGTGCATCAAGAGCCACCACACAGAGGGAACCTGGACATGGGCTTTAAATGTTGTATTCCATCTTGTTAAGCTGCTCCTGAACAACAACAAACGTCAGAAGCGTCTTACCTGGGCTAAAGAAAACAAAGAACTACAAATTTTGCATCTCATTTGGAAACCAAAGTCCAGAGTAAGAATGGAGAGGCACACAATCCAAGACGCTTGAAGTCCAGTGTCAAGTTTCCACAGTCTGTGTTGATTTGGGGAGCCATGTCATCTGCTGGTGTTGGTCCACTGAGCTATATTAAGTCCAGAGTTAACGCAGCAATCTACCAGGACATTTTGGAGTTCTTTGTGCTCCCTTCCACAGACGAGCTTTATTGAAATGCTGAGTTCATTTTCCACCTACCCACACTGCCAAAAGTACCAAAACCTGGTTCAATGACCATGGGCCATTACTATGTTTGACTGGCCAGCAAACTTCCCTGACCTGAACCCCATAAAGAATCTATGGAGCATTACCAAGAGAAAGAGGAGACAAATTAGACTGAACAATGCAGAAGAGCTGAAGGTCGCTATTGAAGCCTCCTGGTCTTCCATAACACCTCAGCAGGGCCACAGGCTGATAGCATCATGGAACGCCGCAGTGAGGCAGTAACTGATGCAAAAGGGGCCTAAAGCAAGTACATATGCATGATTATACTTTAGAGGGCCAACATAGTCGTGGTTGCCTTTTAAATGATCCTGCCGACATAATGCACCGCCGTTGGCTGCCGCTCACATTGCAATTTAGCAATTAGAACAATTCAGAGGTTATTGGGGCCGTCTAGTTTAACTCCATTTATCTGGGTTTGGGCAAATACTCGATTCTGATTGCCTGGAGGGTGTAGGTTATAAAGTGATAAAGTCCCCCTAGGAAAGGCGTCCCGTCAAATTGCCTGATGACAGTTCTAAATTATTGCGCTGGCTCAAACGCTAGATGGTAACCATGGCAACGGAGACTCAGCGTTATTTCACAGTTTACTCATCGCAGCAGCAAGACAGACAAAACATGCGTGATTTTATCATTTCTTTTAACTTATTTGGCGAGTTTGATAACATTAACACTTTGTATCACGTAATGTAAGGTAAAGCCACAATCTCACTTCCCATCACTCAACTGCTGCGCCTGTATACGGGAGATAATAGTGCGCTGGACTATAAAAACCCTCACGATTTTAACTCTAAAACACATTGAAGTATTATTAATTGATTAAATACTTAATTTTTTTCGAAAGTGATCATGGTATAAGCGGGATAATGCCTTCGAGGTGTCCATTAACAGAAATTAATGGACGACGCGGAGGCGTGAACCGTTCGCATCGGACGGTCGGCTGGCATCCCAGCATGATGAGTGGTGTCAGATCTACCCCTCCCTCCAGTGTTGCCAACTTAGCGACTTTGTCGCCATTTCTAACGACTTTTCAGACCCCGATAACGACTTTTTTCCCCAAAAAGCGCCTAGCGTCAAATCTAGCAAGATTTCTAACCACCCTTAGCTACTTTCTGTGAAACTTTGTCACCCACTGCAAATAATACTATAAGCAATAAACTTTTGATGCATGCTAAATATGCCCTACTTATTTTTCCCAAAAAAAAAACAAAAAAAAAACTATATTCTCTATTAATTTCGTCTTCTTGAGATATCTCAGCAAATGTATTTTTTCTTCTTCAGAACTTTAAATTTTGTTTAAAAAAGGTCTTTGATGTCCAAATATGCACAGCAAGGCTGTCAACTTTGTCACTGAGGCAAAGATGCTATTTGTTTCATTTTGTTCAATGCTTTGGGTTTTGGCTTCCCTATTAAGAATTTCTGTTGTAGAATCTCCAGAAATACAGTTCAATCACAACTGAAATATGTCTCGTTCTGTGTGAATAGAGGTGAATAAATATATTTGTTTGTGTTGCACCAAAGTGTCATTTCCGTTTCATACTAGGCGGGACGGGACCGGGCAGCGGTTGGGACGTTTCCAGGGAAGGCTTTCAGGAGGCCTGCCCCCACTGCTAAAAAAAAAAAAAAAAAAAAAAAAAAAGAGTTGTGCCAGGCCAGCAAGTGCTCATATAGACCTTCAGAACAATCTGGAAATACCAAGTCCTGTTTTTCTCCATGAAAATAACTAATGCATTCAATGGTCTCTATGCACACTTGCTGCACAAGACTCCACTGCTGAAGAAATAGCATGCTGAAGCCTTACTGCAGAAGATCTGGACAAGCGAGTCATAATGGGAGGTTACAGTCTGGTCAGGTGAGGCTATAGCTGAACTTTTTGGATTTAATTAAGCACCATTTTAGATAAAGAATGTTCTAGACATGAGGTCAAAACCACCAAGCTAAAAGGGAAGTTCGAAAGTGGCAAAATCATGGTGGGCTGTTTTAAAGTATATAGTAAACGCAGAAGCCATATAAAAAGGAGGATGAGGAAATATGAGACATTCGTAAAGTATCTGAAGGTGAAACTAGTGTCAATCTCCTGATTCATGTAATTGATAGCATAGGAAAAACTGACAAATCAAGAACGAAGAACATTCAAAACATTTGAAGACAGTTTATGGAAGAATGAGTCAAAAATCACACCCATTAATGCATCCTAATCATAAAATGCCCGGCTGGTGCTCGCTAGAAAAATGTTCTGACAATTAAGTAAAAACAAAATCAGCTTCGTTGAAAGAGCTTAAACTAAACTTTCAAAAACATACAGAGCTGAGGTAGGACGGCTTAAATGAGCAATCGATTAATCATTGATATTTTTGATTAAAATTCAGTGTTCA
This sequence comes from Valencia hispanica, assembly GCA_963556495.2. Lineage (NCBI taxonomy): Eukaryota > Metazoa > Chordata > Actinopteri > Cyprinodontiformes > Valenciidae > Valencia > Valencia hispanica. The sequence goes on from OY747704.1 coordinate 40,291,020, forward strand.
TAGGCCATATTAAAATGCAGTGAGAGTAGAAAAATCGTGTTTTTCCTCATTGAGATCTTCATTGCAAGTGGGACACCTCTTATGGCAGTTAAATGGAATTAATTCACAGTAGTTGCACAAAGAAAATATTTGCTATAAGCAGCGGAGCAGACAGCTAAAGGACGGTACTCATTAACAAAACTGATGCTCCTATTGTTTTTCTTCTCCCAAAAAAATAAAAAATTAAGTCATATTAAACTATCCATCTATCCATCCATCTATAAAATACTTATAGGTCTGATAGTTTTGTGTTACATTTGGCAAAAAGGGTCGAGATAGAGGAGGAGAGAGATCAGCGTACCTAACAATAAATTAGGCTCATTAACAGAGTAAAAAAGACAAAAAGAAAAGAAACCGTAACTTATATACAACTTTAGCACCAGTCTAGTTATTTTTGTTGAGAAAGATGAGCATGTTAACATGCGCTGGGTTCAGAAACGAAAGCAGCCTGGTGAGCAGAGTGATGATCATCCGGCTGCTTTGGCGTCTGACCTGCAGCACCGAGATCACCTGCTGTGAGGGGACAGACGTCGCTGTGATACACATACCTCCATGCTAACTTGGCAAGCCTCTGGAATCTTGTTTGATTCATTTTCCACCAGTCTGTAAGGGTGCAATCCAAGGGTGGCGGAGCCTCCCTCAGTAAGTAATCGGTGAGAAAGTTTCTCTGCTCGTTGTGCATCTCAGCTCCTCCGTGCTAACACCGACTTGATGCTAGGTTGAGACTAAGAGCAGTGTTGGCAGTGAACCAAGACTTTTTTTTGTTTTTTTTAGTCAAAGTGGTCCCACGCCACACTTTGCTGCGACTTCTTCATGACAATGCTACTTTTGAAATACACAGAAACTCGCAAGAAACTGAGTCGGCCTGTGGGTTTTATTTTCAGTCATCGCCCTCGTGTGGTAAAGTGTTTAATTACTGCCACATAGCAAAATGAATTGCATTCCTTCAAAACTCACACTACGCAACAGAACATGCATTAATTGATCGGTAAAAAAATTAAAAATGTCAGATGAAATTCTTAATGATCAATTAATCGATCGATTAATTATGCCCATCCCTAGTAGCTACCATTTGTGCAACAGACGCTCGATTTGTGACTACACCACTGGCTTGTAAACCATTATATTGAGTACAATAAACATATTCTCATTTTGAACTGTCTAAACACTGACTTGTGTTCTCCAACTCTCTGCATGTGGCTGTGTCAAAATGTTCCTGTAACTTAACAGTAATATAGTATTTTTGCAGTAGTTGTGTAATAATTGGTTGGTGTCAAAACACCAATAAGGACAAGAGGAAAAACTTATACAATACAACCAGGTAAAAGATGTATAAAAAGGCCATAAAAGCTAACCATACATGTATAAATACAATTGACATTTTTGACTTTCCAAGAGCCAAGTTTTAAGGTGTTTTCCAAATGAAGTGAAAAGCAAAAGTTATTACTTGTTACAGATCACCATATTAAATTCTTAGTCCATTAACATAAAATCGTGTTTCAGTTTTTTTTTATTACACAATTTTTTTGTCAAATATTAACCAGGTAGATTATTCCAAGTCATTTGCTGAACCTTTCATGGCAACCCAACAATATATAGATTTACATTTCCTGTGAACTGAGGCCACATTTTTATGCTTTCAATTTAAACTTAAAATAGTACTACAGAGGTTCAACTTTTAAAATACTTTAAATTTTCTCATTTCTAACCTAAAATAGACTGTGTGCTTTAGAGTCTATTTAGACCTACAACTTTTTAAAATGCTTTTCTCACATATTTCATCAATGGGGGTCGCCAGAAAACCAAAGGGCTCTCTGGGTCCTATAAAAGTATGGACCGCCTCTGACAGTAGCCTACCAGTCCCCTGCAGAGAACCCTGTGGAAAAGATGGGGTTGGAAACGCAGCCAAACAGAGAGCAGCCCCGCTGACTTTGCATCATTAAAAGCTGACACAGCCTGAGCGAACTGTACTATCCGCTCTAGAAACACCAGCACAGAACCGCCTGTACCCCTAACTGTGATGCGGCTCACCTGGAACCAGGTCCAGACCATCCGAAGCCACCGGGAGGCGTCTGTTCCTCTGGGATTCCTTCAGCCCGGGTTTCTTCTGCTTGCCTTTCTTGTCCTCATCTTCCTTCTTCTTTTTCTTCTTCTCCTTCTCCACCTCGCTGATCAGGTCGAACGGGTCGGCTTCGTCGTCCAGAAGATTCCCGAACCTGTTCGCCACGACGCACCCGAAGGCGTCTTGCAGCATTTTTTTCCCGCCTGCACGCGAGAAGAGAGGGCAAAACTATTTTTAAAAGCTTGCTTGGGGTAAACAAAAAAAATAAAAAAAGTTAACCCATAAACAGAATTAGTGTGAGCACCGTTTTCCAGCACAGCTACAGGAGAAGCGAACCGCGGACGGACCTTTTTCGCTCCAGACAGCAGCTGACTAAAAACAGTGCGAGGAGTTCGACAGGTTTTAAATGTTTGCACGTGCGGAGGCCTCAGCACGCCCTCGCGCTCATTAATAGGCTGTTCACTGATCAATACGCTCTGCACAGGGCTGGCTCTCAGCCCGTTCAAGTCTGTAGATTGTTCTGTGCTTAGTCAGGCTGTACCAATCAGCCTGTATCTGGAAGAAGTGTGAAATAAATAAAAACAAATATATACATAACCTACCAGTTGATGTCTACGAAAAATGGAAACTGTAATTACTTTCAATAAAAGTACAAGCGCGTCTTAGTATCATTGAAAGGTTAGCATATTTATGTAGTGATGATTTGTATTGACTAGGAGATGCACCTGATGAAAACATAAATTCAGTTTTTTACAAAACATCTATTTTAGATAAGACCTATAATTTTATGCTATGTTTACATAATCACAGAAAAGACTGCTGACTTGACAGTTATTCATTAGACACCTCCCACAAGGAGGGTATGTCACAAAAGGTCATTGTTAGAGAAGTTTGCTTTTCATAGAATGTTGCATCTATGCATATTAGCGGAACGTTTAGTGGAAGAAAAAAACATAGGTAGAAAAATGGTGTACAAGAGGATTGTGAACCAAAGCCCATTCAGGTGATTCCCAAGGTGCAGACTGCACGCAGTAGACAGGCTACAACTTGTTTAATTTTGGAGCATTTCATGTTTACCCTCTTTTGACAAGCTTTGTGCAAATGTTGATTCCATTTTTTCCAGCAAGGATTTTTTTTTTTTCAGCAGGAAGATGAGACACTAGACCCAACAAGGCTGAGCTGAAGGCTCCTATCCAAGCAGCTTGTGTTCCTTAAAAACCTGAGCAGATACACCAATTGATTCCCTACATGACAAGCTGCATTGATGCAGTAATTCATGCAGTTATATAAGTGGCCTGATGATGTATTGAGTTCATATATTGCAGATATACTGTACATTTGAGTAGTTTATTTCTGTATTATAAAATCTTTTATTATTGCTTTTATGTAATATTTAGTTTTTTTGGCCTTTAATTTATTGTAAGCCATTCCATCAAAGTTTACAAATAAACTCATCATCACTCTCTGTTCAATGCCTCTGTATAATGTGTGAGGTAAATTACTGAAATAAATACATTCTTAAAGATGCTGTAATTTATTAAGATGCAACTGTAGTAAAAACACCACATCTTATTTGTCTTTGCATAAATCTTCCAGTCAAGCCCATCACTCACCAACCAACGCTGTGGAATTTCCTCAACTTGTTTTAAAGTTAAGATGTGAGCCAACGTTGAATCTTTACACGGTCTGTTTTTAAATTGAGTTGCAGTGTTAATGTTATTTTTCTAACGTTACGTCGGGGTTGGCAGTTGTATTCGGTGTAGAGTGCTTTCAAATGGAGTTGAGGAGAAAAGACCAAGTCTAAATGTTTGCGCTTACAAGCAACTACAATGTATTGTCTGGTCATTTTAAAGTGACATGTGTTTGTGAACACCTTAAATGGTGCATAAAATATGACACTTTTATGGACACAAGCAGTAGAAACGATTACTTGAATATAGTAAAATTAGGACTTGTCATAACACCAATGCATTTGTGATTGGATTACTTTAAATCTCAAATAGTGCAAGTTTTTTAAACAGATAAAAAAAATTTAAATGATCAATTTTTGTATTTTGTATTCAATTTTTGAATGATAAAATTCTGTCTCAGCCAATACAAAGTTTCTAGATTTGTAATCTACATGAGAAGTGCTCCTCGGGGCCCCCTGCTGGTTATCTCATGTACCTTGGAAAGGCTGTGGCGGTGACCCACTTTTCCAGCCACACTTACTTGCGTCCGATCTTATGAAGGATGTAGTTTATTTTCAGTATGAAATTTGATTTCCAAAAGGTACAGAAAGAATCAAAATGTTATTTTTCTTGTCCGGACGGTATGAATGAATTAATAGGCTATCTTCTCTTAGATGTAAACTAGGGCGTAGAATTGGGTATTCAGCCACTACTGTGTCGTCACTATCAATACAACCGCTATCCGTAGTGTTTAGTCAATGATTATGGCACGCAAAGGGTTAAATGTCGCCGGTCTCTGCTAGAAACCCCGCCTCTAACCCAAATATCGCTTCCTGATTGGCTGCCGGGTTCTTGCTAACTTACATGTAATTGGCTGTCCCCGCTATCATTCCATCTGCTCAAATCCCAGAGCGGTAAAGCTAGTTGAACTGTTAACGTCTCAAGCTACAACTGCTAGTTGGGCCGGAAGAGGCATCTGCGAGTGTAAATTGTCAACACGTTTAGCATTTGTTCTGCCCGTGTCACGTCGGCTAGATGTGTTTTACTGGTGTCGTTTACATTTTGTGTTTGTGTCTGTTTGCGTGCGTGCGTGCATGTGTATGTGTGTGCGCGTGTATTTGTGTGTGTGTGTGTGTGTGTGGGTGTGTGTGGGTGCGGGTGTTGTAGGATTTGAAGGATGTCAAAGAAAAGGATTGGATATAAGAGATTTCTTTAGGAGTCAAAGTGTAAGTTACTTAAAATTAGAATTGAATTAAAATATTAGAATATGCCAAAGAGATACACTTTTTAAAAGTTATTTTCTATTCTTATTCTCATTTATTCTTATTTTCATGTATTCGTGTAGAAAAGAGCAACTGTTTAAAAACACATAAATAAAATTTATGGTATAAATACAATAAAACCTCATATTCTAGATGATCATGTGATTTTATGTATCCATAGTTTTTGGGGAATAAATTACACATAATAATAGTGTGAAAGTAAAAGGTATTTTTGCTCAGGCAATAACTTTACTATCAAACTCTGATCATTCTATTCCTAATCTGTTCGTCATGCATCAACATATTTTTGTTAGGTGAGAGACAGCAGAGAGGCTGGAGGAGATGGAGAAGGAGAGACCAGAGGAGGTAGAGGAAGAGAGGCAGGATTAGATGAAATGATAGAGGCTGGAGGAGGTAGAGGAGAAGCTGAAAAAGAGGCTGGAAATTCACAGGTGAGGTTAAATAATGCTGGATGTGTTAGTCATGAGATTCAGCACTGTGACATCTCAAATCAAATGTATTTATAAAGCGCTTTTCATGCAAACAGCAACACAAAGTGCTTTACATGATTAAAAACAGTTTAAACATTAGAATAACACAATTCTTCACACACATAATATAACAGTGGTTAAAAAATGTTCGTATGATAATGATCTGAATAACAATAATTCACCCATGTGGCTTTAAAACCAGAGCCTTATATCTAAGAGGCCTCATCATGCTTTACTAGTATATGTGTTTACAGTAGTTGCTATACAGTTGTCAAATGTATATTGAGGTTGATTCCTTAGGAATCTGATCCACCTGGAGAGAGCAGCAGGGAGAGTGGCAGTAATCAGGTGGATATTCTGGACAGGCCCAACCAACCTGACCCAAATAACATTCCAGCTCAACAGCTATCAAACAGGAACCTCCATTTCCAAGATAGTTGGTACAAGCAGTATCCATGGCTGTACTATAGAACCTCCATCAAGTGTGTTCTGTGTTTTCTCTGTGTTAAAACATACAACATAAAGAAAAGTGACCTGTCCCAAAAGGCAAACCCTGCCTTTTCATCAAAGGGATTCAATAATTGGAAGAATGCACTTGCCAGTTTTCAGCGGCATCAAAATAGCAAATCCCACCATCATGCCGTGACAGTTAGTGCTCAAGAGAGAAGCCCGATAGATTCACAACCTTGGAGCACCTTTGTGTCCCCACCAATGTCAAAATCAAACCTACTCCCTTGGATGTAAGAAATCAAAAGGCACTTGGGAGGCGAGCAGGAGCTCTTGTGTGTACTTATTTGGTCAACACCGTCAACTGGACTGGGTTCAGCAGCTACAGCTTCTCCTCCATAACAAGTCTCCATAGGCCTACATTATTGAAGGCTATTCCTCCCCATCAAAAACTGAAACCCCCTGACAGACTACACTGTAGAGAGGCAACAAGGTGGAGGAGAGACAATCTTAGGTAAAGGGATTCAGCTTTTGTGTCTGTGGTCAGAAAGGCACTCAAATCTTAGTACCACCAGGAACTTTTTAAAAGTTTTAATAAATTTGATCTATGTTTTGAGTAAGGCATTTGAAATAAAAAAAAAGGTTTTGACTCATGAAAGGTTCATATATTAAAGTTTAACATACAATGGATGGCACAAACATCTTAGAACACAGAAGTAGTAAAGTTTGTGAAAAGCATAAAAATATTTAAATTTCTCCTTTATAGTAAGTTTTTTATACAACTTTACGGTTTATTCTGACACAGTACACCCCTTGTCTAATGATTTCCGCCCTCAAAGGATTACGTAATTTTGGCGCCTCTGGGCCTTTCCGTTCCCTTTAAAGCGAAAAAAAGTGTAATAACATAAACAGACTCCTCAGCGCGGGAAGGAGCCATCTGCCACAGAAAGCTAACCGCTCTTCATCCTGATTGGCTATGTTGAGCCTTCTGCTCATCCTAATTGGCCAATATCGGTGTCAAGTTACAAGAGCGCGCGTCGGGTGTTTAAATTCCATTGGACAAAAACGACTCTACACATTCGCCAGTGTTTCTCGTTCTGATTGGCTAGCAGCTCTGCGCGGACACCGCTTCTATTGGCTACTGCGGACACGTGGGGATGGATTTCTGCAGCCTATTGGAGGGAAGACTCTTCAGGCGGGAGTTTGCAACGCGGGACAACACTTCTGTGGGCGCACACGGTTTAGTTCAGAGGAGCCGCTCCGGCTGAGAGGGGATTTTAGACAGCTCTCCCTCCTTGGCAACTTCTAGGATACTCTGTAACAAATTATTCATTTGTACCTCTGTGGAAATGAAGGATATATTCACCCCAGACTGAAGACACGCCATTTAGGACGTATTTGTTCCTTCTTTGTTTTTAAGCAGACAGCAATTGTTGACTATTTTATTTGCGTTTTTAGGCGCGTGTGCTATTATTGTACACACTATGGCCGACAGCAAGCATCCGCAAGTCATTTTCTGCAACGACTCACCCAAAAGGGTTTTGGTATCCGTCATCAAGACTCCGATAAAACCCAGGAAAACAGAGACTTTGACTCCGACGAGCCCGGGTTTCAGCGACTTCATGGTCTACCCCTGGAAGTGGGGGGAGAACGCCCACAATGTGACCCTGAGCCCGGGCTCTGCGAGCGGGGCCGCCTCTCCAACCGGGTCACAGACAGCCAGGGAGGCGGACACTGCTCCGTCTCCTGATCAGATCAAGGTAAATGGATTTAAACATCTATGAAGAACCTGACAGTGCTTAATGTGTATGAACCAATCCATCATTTTTATTTCTGATGTATTAATCAGTGACATTGTTGACACCGCACTTTAAAAGGAAATTGTAACAAGTTGTAAGTAGTATAAATGTATATAAAAAATATATAAAATCGTAGTAGTTCAGACATGCAGAAGTCAGCATCTAAACAGTGCATGAACCATAAACCCAGTCAAGGAGGGGTTAAAAAGTGATTTTATACATGCTGAATGTGGACAAGATGGAGAGTCATTTAAAAAACGCCCGCGCATTAGGGTGTGACAGCCTGGATTTTAAACCCTGCACGCAGCTGCTCTGATACATGACGTGTAGCCGCGCGCCAAAAATATAACCGGAAGTGAATAGGTAACAATGAAACCAGCACGGTTTACACTGTTTCACGTGAGCTCATGATGAGAAACTTTGGCTGAGTTTATGCGCATGGCGTTAATGTTGACAGTGTTGTGTATTTTGGAGTACCTCTTAAAAATCTAGTGGTGCAATCTGTTTCCTGAGCGTTGTTGTGCCATTGACTCCTATTCAAATAGATTTGGAATACACTGTTGTTGCAATTTGATTTTTATTTATTTAAATTCCCAGGTTGTACAATCCCTTCAAAATATGTTTTATTGAGTACATCTGGTTGAAGATGTTTTATCATATAGCTTGCCGATTTGTAAACATGGGATGGAAATAGAATGACCCTTTTAACGACCTCTAAAATGTTTTTAAGGAGGACTAAAATAAAAAAATCTATTGCAGTCAGTTTTGTTGCAGATTTGTCAGTCATGCCCCATTGCTTAAACTGGCAATTGAGAGGTTAAAGATCTGGAAAATGCATGAATATTTATTTATGTTGATGACTGAAATCATTTAAAAATATATGCTAATACATAATATTTCTATAGCAATATATTTAATAGACCGTGTTCGGCTTCTAAGGGACTCTGCTGGCACATCAAATGAACCTGCAGGGGCTAAGATACTTTAACCTATATAATAACGTTTTTTGCATTTAGTGGTGAATTGCAACAAATGTCATCTTTAAAATTAATTTCAACTCATATGCATATAGAAATCCATTCAGTCCAAATTCATTTCATTCCAGTATAGTCATGTAGTCTCGTTTAAATTCAGTTATGTACAGTGCAATTCAGTCTCAATTATAATACAACAGTCAACCATTGTGGGTGAATTATCGCCAATTGAAAAAAAAAAAAAGCTCTTTGCGTGAGGAAGCATGGCTAAATGTGTCTGTGATTTGCAGAATGTGGCGACTGGGGAAAGAAATGACTGCCCCTAAAACAGCCAGAAAGTCCAGCAAAACCAGGTTGAATTTGAGCAGACGTACAACTAGGGGTTGGAAGCAGACACACAAAATAGAACTGGTCCAGAAGTACTTTCTATCGGAACAAATGAGAGTAAACAGAGTTAAAGGAAACAATAGCTCTATTAGCAGCTTGGTCCAAGAGAGAAATGGATCACTGATTGCTTAACCAGTCGAATTAGTTAAACGGTTCAGTAATTATGACAGTTATTGGCAGCAATAGTTCAGTGGATGGCCCTATCCAGGGCTAGGACACTGAAACACAGGGATATGATGTTGTACTGTTTTGTAGAAATTAGCTTCATCCACTTTTGTCTGTGCTAAAGATCAGATTCTATCTGGTTGTCAGGATGGTATCCGGAGAGGCCGGCCGCGAGCAGACACCGTGCGGGAGCTGATAAGCGAGGGCGAGACCTCCTCCAGCCGCATCCGATGCAACATCTGCAACCGGGTGTTCCCCAGAGAGAAGTCCTTGCAGGCTCATAAGAGAACACACACGGGTGAGTGTGACAGAGGCACTGCTGATGGATAGAGATGCAGGATACAAACAAGTTTTAAATTGACAGCATCAATTGATGGATTTAGCCAAAACGCAGCAGATCTGCAGGGGCTCCACATAATCAGCCCTAATTCGGTTCAGAGATTAGATTTATTCTCCTTGCAAGGCTCCTATAGATTCTTGAAAATAATAGGATTTTAATGTAACATTTTAGAAAGAAGAAAACTGAGTATGAAAAATTAGGGATTTCTTTCTCTTACATTACCAAAAAGAGAGAAATTTTATCTTCAATTTACCCTTAAATTTTTTTGTCGAACTCATTGATGCATTTTGTGTTTAAGTTACTGTCAAAACCCACAAGCAGATGCTGATTCTAGATTTCTTTTCATTTTTTAGAGATGCACCACTAACAGCCAATTTTCCCTTGATTTGCTCAGGTGGGATGATCAGCAGGTCAACCCCCCCAATTATTTCCCCCAGTTCATTAAAGATATTAAAACGTGAGAAGCTTCTTATATTATGGTCACTGATGGGATGTAGTTTGATGCATGATGGATATGAATAGGTCAAAACGGATATCAGCAAAACTTTAAAGATCAGTACATCCACTAACAGGAATATGTTTTAATTCCCAATTTCACTAGCGGATTCATAATTAATTCCTATATCAAAGTACCTGCACAAAAGCGAAAGTGTATTCGTACTGAAAATGTCCCTTTTTTCCATCCAGGAGAGAGACCCTATTTGTGCGACTACCCTAACTGTGGAAAGGCATTCGTCCAGAGCGGTCAGCTGAAGACTCACCAGCGCCTGCACACGGGGGAAAAACCCTTCGTCTGCTCAGAGAAAGGTGGGTCAGACATAGTCTTTTTCTTTTTTTTTTTAAAGAAAAGAATGATCAACTTGGTTTGTAGTTTTGTCACCTCAAACTCAAACTTTTTCATACTTTCACTTTTAGTCACATTTAGGTACTTTCCAGTGTTATTAAAGGGGAGCTTAGTTGGAGCACTTGGAAAGTACCTGAAAAACACAACATGAGTGTGTCTGATTAAAATAGAGGTTGACTTCATTTACCATTCTTACCACCTTTTAATCATTACAGTTTAAAAACAATGCTCTCTTATGGTTGTAGATGTGTTTATTCATGCCTCTTTCTCTGTTGTGTTTTTCTTCTCAGGATGTGGCAGTCGGTTCACTCATGCCAACCGTCACTGCCCCAAGCATCCTTTCTCTCGTCTGAACAGAGAGGAACCAAAGGCGGGTGTGGGAAAGGCTCAGTCTGTGGATAACAAGGCAGTGGCAGAGTGGCTAGCTAAGTGAGTAAATTCATAGTTTAAATGTGTTTTTATTATTATTCTCATTTGGTTGGTTAATTTTTTTCTTGATTATCTTTGATGGTGCAAAACACAAAAGTTGCTTTGATGATCTTAATAGCCCCTCTAAAAAAATGGTCCCGGTCCAACTTTAGAGCTTTCCAGTTTTATCAATAGCACCAAATTGAAGACTGACTCAGATTCTCTTTACCATCCATCTCTCTCTGTTTGCCGGTAATTAATATTATTTATAACTAGAAAACCTGAGGTCAGCAAAAGCTCGTCTTTAGCCCTAGTTCTCAATAGTTTTCTTAAATCCATTTTTATTCTCAGCACAAATACCATGAGATGATGATGTCTGTGTTTTACTCTTCTGCTCTGAAACTTGTGTTTTTAAGTCTCTGTTTGAAAGTCCCTATAATCCAGTTAACCAGACTTGAGGAAATAGACTCTGGATCTTAACTATTTCACAACCCCAATAATTCCCCAAGAGTCGCCATCTTGCTCATGTTGTTTTAAATTTTTTTAAAATTCTAATTACTTTTTATGAATTATATAGATAAATGGCTGGTGTTTGCAAATCAGCCAATCCAGTTGTGCCATTTATTATTAATTGGCGCTGATTGGCTGTACCTCCAAGACCAGAGATGAGGAAGACCATGAATGTTGGCTTTTAGAGTAATAATTAGATGGTTTCAGCTGTGTGTATTGATTCATATTAAGGTATATTTGGTGTTTAAACTATAAGAATTGGTATTTAGAGGCGTTTTTAGGAGGGGCCTCAGGTATTCAGAGATTTTAGCTATTTCTGGGTGAATATGAAAACAATCTATTGTCATTGATTTTGGTTCTTACTGTGGTTTTTCTTTTTAAATGGTAGATTAAAAAGCAGAATCAGGTGCTGCCCATGAGTGGCCAGTTTGAGCCTCCATTGGACAGACGTGGTATATGACCATATTTTCCTAATGTGGTTATACTCTGAGCACCCGGTCCCCATTGACTGGACATGTAAATAACCAACAGAAAAGTGGTTCAAGGTGCAACTGAATGGGATATGTTATGTTTGTGCTCACGCAGCTCCCCAAGATTGTATCACCCTGGGCAGCAACCCTTATCAAAACCCATCATCAGTTCTGTTGATATACTGGCACATTTGGATTAACATCCTCATTAATCCTTCAGGTACTGGCAAACCCGCGAGCAGCGTGCTCCAACAACCACCAAGATGAAGCCACAGGGCAAGGTGAGACCGGAGGACCAAGAGCAGCAGGATCCGATGGAGTTCTTCCATTCTGATGAGGAGAACGGAGAAGAGCAGGAGGCCATGGAAGAGGAGAAGGGAACTCAGGGCGGAGCGGCCAAGCGACGCCTTCAGGAGCAGAGGGAGCGTCTCCATGGTGCCCTGGCCCTCATTGAGCTGGCCAACAACCTGTCCGCCTGAGGACCCCTCCCAACCCAGGACTCCCCAAACCTTCTGTAATCCGCCTTCCTGCAGTACGTGCTGTAGCTAAAAGTTCATAAACGCAGATCAATGCCTAGTTTAGTTCACTTTATAAAGTTGTAAAACCAGACTTGGAGAAAGAAGCCGACTTGGCCTGAGATCAGTGTTAAAGCACAGAATCACCCCTCCTCCCTCTCAGCACCAGGAAGGCACAAGCTAAAGCACCTTACTCAGCTTCCATTTAACCTTTTGGCTGCTATAAATGTAGGTTTGACAACATGAAGAATGTCTCTTTCCTCTGTCTTCTAAAGGCAAAGAAAGATTACCTATTATGTTTTCAATTGATTTTGTTTGCACTTTGGTAACGAGTTTTTTAAGTATATTGTGGGAATAAGTGTATGACTGATGTATATGTATATATATGTATGGATTAAGCTCAGATGGACAGAATGATACAGGGTGTGGTCACAGATCCAGCTGTCAGATGGCCCCTCGTTGTTTCCCCCAAATGAACTGAGAAAGCTGAAGTGATAAAGTTTTAGCCTCACTGTTACTATTCTGTTCACAAACTGGGCAAGCAGCGACAAAGTTTGAGATGCAAAACAAAGTACGAGAGGCAATCATTGCAAACCTAATCCAGAAGTCTGATCATGCTGAAGTTTTTTTTTTTTTAAACTAAAGAAAAAGAAATCAACCCCTGGTCTCAGTCTGGAAATGCTGCCATGTTCTGCAGAGCAAACAAAGTAGGTGTCCATATTCTGTGTTCATGCATATTCTGTTAACAATTCAGCTTTTCTTGTCACAACTAACCATGGGCCAGTTAACATTAAGGTTTTAAAAAGTTAGTTTCTAAAAATGCTTCCATTTCCAAACCATCCCTGTACTGTAAAGTGTCTTGAATCAGTTGTTGGAAAGAGTGCCAGAATGATCAGTTTTCTTCTGTGAATTATAGAATAACACAGCTCTGTCCTTCCCCTACCTGTTACTGTGCACTGCCACTCAGCTAGTTGAAAGATGGCTCCTAGGTTGTTGGTTTTTTTTGTGTCTGGAAGCAAATCTAATTCTGTTGTTCGGATATTTCGGGTAGCAAAAAAAATAGTCTCTGACATTCAAGTACAGTTTTAAAACCACAAAATGTCAAAGGTAAAGAGCATAGAATACAGATACTATCCTGCCAACTGCTGTGCACTGCCTGTCAGCTCTCTAAAGGATTGTTACTCATTTTTCCTTCCTTTTTTTTGTCCCTCGCTTAGAAGAAAGGCAATTTTGGTAGCTTGGAAATATTTCCAGTTCTAAAAAATATTAAGCTATGTAAATTGAAGGAGCACTGCCCGCAAATTTTTTTTAGGGGAAGCTGCAAGCATCACTCTAAAGGGAATTTATTTTTAAACCAACAAAAGAAGGTGGCAAGTCTTCTCAGCATTGCATAGGTGCTGATGCTGCACACTGCCAATCAACTGACTGAAAGAAAGCTCACTTAGAATGAAGCGGTTGGCTGCTCTGAAAATACGGTCAGGGTATAGAAACTTTACGAGCGGCACCGGCTTCTCTATCACTGTTGTAAAGCTACAGCTGGAAAACTATGAGCTGCTAGAAAACGTGCCAGAGTGACCAGTTTCCCCCTGGACATAGATTGTGCTCTGCTGCTCAGCTATCTGAAAGAAAAGGATCACACTTTTGTCCTGAAAATAATGGCAAGTTTAAGCAGAACATGACCAATTAACCAGATATTAACTTGTTTTACTCCCAATTACAGGGATTGCAACAAAAGGGATGATAAACACTAAACCTACTAAATGTTCTGTCTTCAGAACAAAATACAATAACTATCAGTAGGTTAAGAAATAATTTTTTCCTTTTTAGAAAATAAATTAGGTCACATTTTGTGCAAATACCATAGTACTCATAATGTTAATATTGGCCTATGTCTAGTGACAAGAGAAACCTGGTGGCAAAAAGTTGTTTTCCAACCCAACAAACTTTTCCGTGGGTTGGGTTGTCATCTTTTATATTAAAAGCTGACCGACCAGATGTGATACTGATGTGGCATCATAACACTGTGGCAATTCTGTCATCTCATTTTGACATTTTTCAATATTTAACTTTTTCCTATTTTCTTTCTCCTGACATCTTTTTCATAGATTTGAGTACTGGAATCATTTAATAGTGTGACATAAATCCAAATTTTGTAAAGCATCAAAGTCCCAATTGAGCACTTACTGCCTGTAGTCTTGGATTAAGCTTGCAATGCAGTGAAAATTTGATTTGTTTGTGCAGGAGGTGGTTTATTTTTAAAAACTGATTTGTGTTGCTGAGTGTTTTTGGCTTTGTTTTCCCTATTTTATTTTTTTCACGCGACACTACATCGTTAAACACTGTACGAAGCCCCTCGCTGATGTTCTGCCTCTGTTTGGTTTAAGGAAACCCTCACTCTAGCTGGGCTCTTTCAATCTGATTTGCAAATTACCCTTTAAAGAAGCAAAATTGTCCCGAAAAAGGTCCAAATAATTTAATGTGCCCAATGATAATATATTTGGAAGAGCTATGACCCTGTCTAGTCTGTTTTGTGGTTTGAGTAAATTAAGGCATTTAATATATATATAAATGTAGTGATTTTTTTTAGAAGATAAAATGAGTATGCACACTATATACAGAAAGCTTTGACCTTTTAATTTTAGTTTCAGTTTTTTGCTTCTAACATCCTTTAGCAGTGTTCACGTCTGACAGTATAGAGTGATCCTGCTTTGCTGGTAGATTTTTGTTTACACAAACGGCAGATTTCTGACAGGCTGTCCACACTGTTATCTCATTGTTGATCATCAATAAACATTCACTGAATCTGACAAGTGTGGGTGGTACTTCTTGTTTATTTGGTGTTAATTTAAAATCTGGATTAAATAGCATTTGAATCTGTGTTAACAGATCTATTAAAATATAATGAGAGACACATTGAAGTGCTGAATGAATGAAATGCTTCAATATGAAGCAGGATGATGCCACCTAGTGGTTCAAGTTTTTATCTTGGGCTCAGACTTTCCTTGATGAATCCACGGTAATGAGAATCTTCTGCTCTTGTGTTCCGTCTGCGTTATTTCCAGGTGTTTTAGTGCTCTTGAAGGTGAGGTATGAGTATACTAGGCCTCCTGACATGCTGCAAAGAAAATAAATAGGAGTAAAATGAGGTCCCTCCCTACACAGTCTTGAAAAGTAAAAATTACTTTTCCAAGTCGAAATGTGAAAGGAACATGACAGAGTTTCCAGGATCTAATGTCAAGATCATTTTCAGAAATGGTGATTTTTATGTTGACCAATATCCAAATGAAAGTCTTTCATTTTTAGTCAAACTAACTGATCAGTTTGGTTGTGCTTTAAACCTGACCACTTTGGACCTTTTGGGAAAATGTTTGTACTGGCTGTTCCACACCCCAGAACAGCCCCCCCAAATGTTATGCACTTCTCTCCAAAATGTTCTAAAAACGGACCAATAAATTTGAGAAAGTGAGTGTGGAACATTAACCATTGCCAAAATAAACCCAGCAAATATGTCTAACAGATTTAATTTATGCAGAATATATTTGGTTGAAAGAAGGTTTTAAATTAGCATCTACAGAAAAAAAAAAATCAATTTTAATAAAAGACTACAGGTGAAACTTGAAAAATAAGAATATCGTGCAAAGGTTAATTTATTTCAGTAATTCAACTTAACAGGTAAAACTAATATATAGACTCATTACATGCAAACCAAGATATTTCAAGCCTTTATCTGTTATGTTTTTGATGATTGTGTCTTACAGCTTATGAAAACCCCAAATTCAAAATCTCAGAAAATTCGAATACATGAAATCAGTAAAACAAGGATTTTAAACAGAGAAAGGTCAGACCTCTAAAAAGTATAATCATGCATATGTACTCCGTACTTGCTTTGGGCCCCTTTTGCATCAGTTACTGCCTCAATGTGGCGTAGCATGGATGCTATCAGCCTGTGGCCCTGCTGAGGCTTTAATAGCGACCTTCGGCTCTTCTGCATTGTTCCGTCTCATGTCTCTCATCGTTCTCTTGGCAATTGCCCATACATTCTCTATGGGGTTTAGGTCAGGCGAGTTTGCTGGCCAATCAAGCACAGTAATCCAATAGTCATTGAACCAGGTTTTGGTTCTGTTGGCAGTGCGGGCAGGTGCCAAGTCCTGCTAAAAAATGAAGTCAGCATCTCCATAAAGCTCATCTGTGGAAGAAAGCATGAAGAACTCCAGAATGTTCTGGTAGATGGCTGCGTTGACTCTGGACTTAATAAAGCTCAATGGACCAACACCATCAGATGACATGGCTCCCCAAATCAACACAGACGGTGGAAACTTCACACTTGACTTCAAGCATCTTGGATTGTGTGCCTCTCCATTCTTCCTCCAGACTCTGGGACCTTGGTTTCCAAATGAGATGCAAAATTTGTAGTTCTTTGTTTTCTTTAGCCCGGGTAAGACGCTTCTGACGTTTTGTTGTTCAGGAGCGGCTTGACAAGAGGAATACAACATTTAAAGCCCATGTCCAGAATGCGTTTGTGTGTGGTGGCTCTTGATGCACTTACTCCAGCCTCAGTCCACTCCTTGTGAAGGTTCCCAACACTTTTCAATGGCCTTTTCCTGACAATCCTCTCCAGGCTGCGGTCCCCCCTGCTGCTTGTGCACCTTTTTCTTCCAGACTTTTCCCTTCCACATAACTTTCTATTTATGTGCTTTGATACAGCACTTTGGGAACATCCAACTTCTTTTGCAATTACCTTTTGAGGCTTTCCCCCCTTATTGAGGGTGTCAGTGATGAATTTGATCATGATTCCTACTGAACCAGACTGAGACCATTTAAAGGCTCAGGAACCCTTTGAAGGCATTTTGGATTAATTAGCTGATTAGAGTGCGACACTTTGAGCCTAAAATACTGAACCTTTTCACAATATTCTAATTTTCTGAGATTTTGAATCTGGGGTTTTCATAACCTGTAAGCCATAATCATCAAAATTGTAACAACTAAAGGCTTGAAATATCTCGCTTTGCATGTAATGAGTATAGATCATATATTAGTTTCACCTTTTAAGTTGAATTACTGCAATAAATCGACTTTTGCACGATATTCTATTTTTTCTTAGTTTTACCTGTATGCTTCACACGGCATGTGAATCAGACTAATATTCAGCCATTAGAACGGCAGAAAATCAAAACTAAAGTAGAATCCTCACCAAATGCTGAGGCCGAGGAAATTAGTCCAGGAGAACAGGTAGTCTCCTCCCACAAAAATGCCGATGTAAGCTACGGCTACGTTCTGTGGGTAGAAATAAAATGATAACCGAATAACCAAAACAGAAGCTGTAAAACGTTTTCTATCTTTTATTTCGCCACAAACAGGAAAAGTCTGAGGAACTTTAAAAGTCGAGCATCTGCTTGAGGTTAAGGAACAAATCACAGGTGCAGATCTCAGGTTCCTACTTTGTGAGAAGGTGCTTCATTCTTTCAAAAGCTTACAAGCTCTCATTAGATTGCTCTTACCTTTATGGCCCCTACAACTGTAGTTGTAAGTGCTGAGTTATAATAGCTGCAGAGGACTATCGAGTACATCAATACAAATCTGAGGGCAAAAAAAGACAGGTTTATCAATGTATCAAAGGTCTGACTGTAACTGAACAGGTTGGACTGGGTTGCTGTAACGTACCCCATGAAGCAGGACAGAAGGAAACATAAAATAAATGTAACATTGCTCCAGTCCTCAAATGAGAGAGCCTGAGGATGAAAACACAAACAGTGGCCCCATGAGAAAAAAACGTTGGGCTACAAATGCAACCCATCAAAGGTATTGTTTGTACCTTGTGTAAATCTCCAATGAAAGCACTGGCCAAGAGAGTGGGGATGACGATGATCAGTGAATTGTAAAATAAGATGCCGTACTTCCCAAGGCCCTGTGCATGAACAGAGTGAAAGATGAAGTGACTGAAAATTTTGTTTTTAATACCCAGGTAACATAAATTTTTATCAGTCACATTGAAGGCCAAAATTATTCATATTCCTGGCAGATTTGGATTTAAAAATATTTTTATTTAAATCAAGAAGTCAGCTTCTGATATAAAATTTGAGGAATCTCACAGAAGACAAAAAGACAATCAACTTTGTATCGGTCCTTAAAAAAATGCTTAATCCTCTTTTTATTAAAAACAGTATGCTCAAAACGATTAATACCTCTCTTAATAATCTATTGACAAATCTTTATTTGCATTACGATTGCAGCTAACCCCCCCGACATTTTTCAGACTTTATCTGTAAATCAGATTGCGACCTGTTAAAGTAAAGTTTGAGAACCCCTGTAAATGATGATTGGCTGAAAAACAATGCGTCTGTCAGGTTTTTCTAGATTTTCCCACCCTATTTTTTTTAAGGACATAACCTTCAGATACTGTTCATCTGCTTTAGATATTGCTGAACAATGCTCTGTTCATAACCATTGTCAGATTAAATAAGAGATTGGAAGCGGAACCCTAAAGAAATTAGAGTTTGTTTAAAACTTTTGCCCATTTAAAAATCTTTTTAACCAAGTACAGTGGATTTTAAAGATCCTGCAGTTTCAGCTTTAGATACATAACAAAATGAACAAAACAAAATTCATTAAACGTAGGTCAGATGCTCTGTGCAATCTACTATAACTTAAAACCCTCACACCTACATAGTGACTAAAAAAACACTGGCATAAATATGCAGGATGTGCAGTAAGGGCTACCTGATCACCAAGTTTCTTCTTGGTGTAAACACCAGTGGCTGCGGTGAAGGCATCGTTGAGGAGAATGAAAGCATAGGCCTCCATGTCAAAGGCCAGGTCAGAGCTAACACAGATATAAAAAAAAAGAAAAATGCAACAATCTGTGCAACAACCAGCTCATAAAAATCTACTCTTTAAAAACAAATAAAATATATAAAACAGAAAATCTGTACCTTGCAGCCACCATGGCCCCAAAGAGTATCGTCACAACACTGCAAATTATTCGTCTTGGAAATGTTTTTCTGAGAACCCCCCCCAAACAAAATCAAGCGGGAGTCAAAAACAAAAAACAAACCTTCAGTTATTTAAGATATTTTTTCTTCTTGCACAATGATTTTAGAGGGTTCTTACCTTAACAAATAAGCTTCCAGCATCATTGTCATCAGTATGGTGAATTTCCGCAAGACTGTAAACATGGGTAAACTGTAAAAGAGGTGTTATTGAGTGATCATTGTGTGCTAAAATTCAACAAACGTAAAAATGTGAAAGGTATTCTTCAAGCAAGACGGGTCGAAACCTGAGTTTTTTGGTGCTTGCCAGTCCCGTCACATGATTTCCTACATACAGCAATGGCAGAGGGAAAATCTGTCAAAACAAATTAAAGCATTTAAAATATACTATCTGGTGGTGTGTTTTTAATGTTCATTCATTTTTAATGGAGGTGCAGATTTCCACTACAGGATTTAACTGAAATAAAAAGGTTATTAAAAACTTCCCCACATAAAACAATGCCTCTGCTAAACCTGCTTTTATTGTATTTGAGCTGATAACATCACAAGAGGCAGGAGAAGCTCACTGATTGGCTCGGGGTCCAGCCTTGCGTGTAACCCCGAGTTCCACTCAGAGTCCCAACAAGCCGTAAACAATTTTATGAGTTTTCAGAAATTATGTTAGCATTATGTGACCAACTGGCAAACGGTTTAAATCCTTTTGAGTATTCAATATTTGATTGTTTTGATCAGGAGACCAACCTTAAGGAAACAAAAAGAAAAAACAAATTTTAAACTGAATCAATTTTAAGGCAATTATTTGAAGGGCATACTTGTTAATGACTCTAGAGGGCAATACATTTTAAATTCCAAACAGCAACATATTCATGCATAACAGACTAATGTTTCACATATTGAAGTCTAATAAGAAAGTAACCCAGACACTCAACATTTGCTACATGGAATATTGATTTTATTTTTCATAGTCATATGAAAAAGTTTGGGAACCCCAGTTGATTTTGAGGACGTAAGTTTTATTACTGACCGAGTCTTTTGGAAACTGTAATATATCTGCAGTGACATTAGGTTTATTGGAGTTACAGAAAATATTCATCATAACAAAATTAAATAGTGGAATACATTTGTGCACCCCAGATATCACACCAGTAGCCTATTTAGTTTAGCCTCCTTTTGCAAACCCAACACTTTCTAGAGGCTTCCTGTAGCCTTTGATGAATGTCTGGATTCTGGTTGACAGGTTTATGTTTCTGGTTTGACAGCTCTATGTTCGACAGGTTAAATTTGACAGTTGCAGAACATTGAGAGCCTCCTTCAAATAATCCCATAGATTTTCAATTATATTCAAGTCAAGAGAGTGCGACAGCCACTTCAGAACATAGTGCTTTTTCATCTGCATGAATGCCTTTGTAGATTTCTAACTGTGTTTTGGGTCATTGTCTAGTTGGAATATCCCACCCCTGTGTAACTTCAACTTTGTGACTGATGCTTGAACATTATCCCGAAGAAACTGTTGATACTGGTTTGAATTAATCTGATCCTCAACTTCAACCAGGGCCACAGTCCATGAATTAGCCCCACAGCCCCACAGCATGATGGAACCTCCACCAGATTTGACAGTGGGTAGCAGCTGTTTTTGTCTTCTTCCGACACCCAAAGCCTTTTTGTTATGACTAAATAACCATTTTTGTCTCATCATTTCAAAACACTTCGTTCCACAAAGAATATGGCTCGTCTAAATGAGCAGAATCTGACGAGATGTTCTTGCAGGTCTTTGGAGGCGATCTGTGGGTTGTTTGTAACCATTAGGCGTATGCTGCTTCTGTGCTTTTCCTGGCCTGCCAGACCTGGTTTTAACAGCAACCGTGCTGGTGGTCTGCCACTTCCTAATTACATTCCTTACAGATGAAACCTCTGAGATTGCGATCCGTAGCCCTCCCCCGAACAATGTTTACAAAAAATGTTAACTTGCAATCCTTAATTATCTTTTTCTCATGATTGGACACACCTGTCTATGAAACTCAAGGTTTAGGGAGGAAATTCAACCAATTTGATGTTGCGAGCCATCAGTATTGTGCAGTTAGATGAAGTCAAATGAGCAAAATTCACACGAGCACCCAAATTCTTGCACAGACTGTTTCTCCAATTTGATTTAATTTCTGCTTCACTGAAATCTTTGTTCAGAAATCCAGATGATCCTACTATGATTTAACAGACATACCACTGTCCTCATTTTAGTTGAAAGTAGATTGAATCAACATGGAGTGAGAGACAGCGCCCTAAGCTTCTTTGTATGACTGTAAATATCAACAACGACATTAAGTAGTTAAAAGGTTTAAAATTAAACGAGTTGTTGGAAGTTCGGTAGAGAATAGCTGAAATTGTTTAGGATACTTATTAAGATAAAAGTCGAGAAATGAAGTAGAAAAAGAAGAGGAGCTCTTACTTTTAAGACAACGCTTCTGTCAAAGTCTGGAAACTTCACCGCGTTGTTTGCTTTGGCCAAATAAAGGACCACAATCGTAGTAATCATCTAAATAGAGAGAAACAATAGTCTGTTCGCTTTACTGTGAAGAGAAATGGATCAAGAACATCTGCAGAACTCACCTGTCCAATTCCCAGAAACAGAAAGGAGGGAAATCTGCAGAGTCACAAATAATAAGACGAAATGTAAATGCTATTTACATGTTACAGTGAATGATTTTGCCCCAACAAACTTCCGGTGTGTGACCCTGTGACTTGATGACAGCGCGACCAAAGTTACCCACCTGAAGCTGGTCAGCACGGTTTTGTTCACCACGGTGATCAGAAACGAACTACCGGCGTAAAATAGGGCGGATGACAGCTTCAGGAGTCTGGGATGTTCCGCTGCTTCCTTGCAGGCCTCCGCAGACATGTTTTTATTTATTTTTTTAAAACCGCCCTAAAACAATTAACAGCTGTAATAGTTATAAAGTGAACGTGTCGTCGCCGGAGTTTGCGTGATTCGTGGGCTGGTTTCAGTTTTGCATTTCCTGGAAAACATTGGCCACATCCGAAAGGGAAGGCGGCAGGTGGGCGGTGCTCACACTGTTACACAATTCAGAGGCGGGAGTCGCCGAGGATCACAAATGAGCTAATAGTACAACTCATACTGAGGATGTTTGCGGGGAATCAAGAGCAGTTCTTTCCCAAATAAGCCACTGGAACACATTTGAAAAGTTTGAATGTAGTATTATAGCCTACTGATAAAACACGCTGTTGGAGATTATCCCAAAAATACATTATTATAGATGATTTCTGGCAGTAGTGGGCAAGAATAATTCCAGTTCAACAAGTTTGGGGTTGGAGGGGTGGTTTATTTATGTATTTTTGATATGGCCAGTTGCACAAGGCAGCAGAAAAAAAGAGGAGGGGATCCTCATTAACACGCAATAATAAAGGTTTCTTATCTGTCAGTTGAGCCCTGAAGTTTTGTTTTGCTTTTAATCATGGATTTATTTACAGTGGTAGTTTTTGAAATGGGCCATATGGACAGTTACACAGGGCGTTATAAAAAGGAGAGGGGGAATCATATTAAAAAAAGTGGGATTTAGCTGTCAGTTGAGCACTAAACAAGTTTATTTTTCTTTTCAAGGATGTGTAATCTTTGGGGAGCTGGAACCTGAGCAGGCAACCTCTGAGAATATTGACTAGCCAACATGAAGGACTGAACTGCATTTTATCCCACCCCAGAGTCTCTCTATAATTGTTGGGGGTTCGGTAGAAGGACACAGATACAAGAACTGCCACTTATTTATTTAATTAATGTGCAAGGTTTAGAAATTAACTAAGTGGGCAGTTGCCCAGGCCGACATATAAAAGGGGAGGGGTGGGCACAAGGTAAAAAAAAAAATCTCCTCTCTGTCAGTTGTTCTCCAAACGAGTTTAGTATTGCTTTTAAGTATACGTAATAAGTGGGACGTTTGGACCACCCTGCAAGAAATCCAGTAATTTAGTTTCCTCAAAACCAAACATTTCACAGACAGTTGTTCCTGAGATTACATCAGTGTGAAGGCAAAGAGGAAAAACAGAAAAAAAAATAGAATAGGGAACTAGACGTGCTGAGGAACACAGTGCAAAGGTCACCAATGTTTTGCAGTGTCAGTAGCCAGAGACCTCCAAACTTCATGTGGCCTTCAGATTAGCTCAAGAACAGCACATAGAGAGCTTCATGGAATGGGCTTCTATTGCTGAACATCTGGATCCAAGCCTTACATCACCAAGTGCAATGGAAAGCGAAGCACACTGCCTCTGGGCTGTAAAGCAGTGAAGATGTGGTTTTTTTTTTTTTTGGGGGGGTGACGAATTATGCCTCTCAGTTTGGCAAGTCTGGATTTGCCATGAGAACACCTCTTTGCTGACCACATTTTGCAAAGTGTAAATTTTGAAGAAGGGAGGATTGGTTTATTGTTGGGGTTTCTTTCCCCGATATTGAATTTGGCTTCTTGCTTTCATTTAATTTAATTTGATTTGATGCTGCAGCCTTCTGAGTATAAGAGAAGCCTAGTTGCAAATAGTGGGCAGACATCTTATTGAGGTCTTTGTATGAGTAAGTCAGTGTGAAGGCAAGTGACCCTGGTACAAAGCAGATACAAAATACGCAGAGTATGTCCTTTGTAACATTTTTCAGAAACTAGAAAAATATGTATAAAATCAGCAGATCTTTTATGGGTTGTATAAAAAAATCTTGAGGATAAAGTTTTTTTTTTTTTTTTTTTTTTTTACCTAAATGACACATTGTGCCAAGGTAACACATTTAAATTAAACTACTGAAATCCTGTTAAGGCTCTTGGTTTTGGTGTGCCACCTTAAGATCACTAATGGACCTCATTGGGCCACTCCATACAAACTTCCTGGAGGTGACCTGGACAACTAAAAGACACTAAAATAAATTTGTTAAATTACGAATATAAAAAATGGTACATTTCTGAATGAGTTAATTTCTAACTAATTAGTATTACAATTTATTAAAATCTGTTATAAATACAACGCTGAAACGAAACTTGTTGAGTAGGGCTCTGTTTTTCTGAATTAAGCCGGCTAAAGAATAAGGTTTCAAATAAAGAAGTTATGGATACACCAACTTCAGAAAATGACCAGCTGTAAACTGCGGACAGCGCAACACCCAGAGTGGTCATCTTTGTCAATCTTTCATAAGTAGAGATCTGAAAAGCTGAATCTGAAAGCATTCTGCAGCGGACATTTCCATGAATTGAACAAACTATACATTTCAGGGGTTGGACTTAAACTAACAGAGTTGTAAAAAAGGTGTCGAAAAGTTGCAGCTTTGCACAGCGGAAATCACATTGTGTCTCATTTCAGTTAATATCTACACAGCGGAAAAATCTACAAAGCTAAAGGTTAAATCATTTTCAGGGCTTCTTTTTCAAGAAGGTCCAAGATAAAAACCTCAAGGATTAGTCTTAAACCCATGCAGTTATGAAGAAACAAACTTTAGATGTTTTGTGCCATATTTTATCCAAATGCCAAACAGCGCAACACACTGGTTGTGCAGTGTTTATCTTTCGTTTCAGTAGAAAGATGTATAAGGAGTAAACCAAAAACCTTTTTTTCAGGCCTTCTTTTTCTTAAAAGACCAAGAGGTAAATCTCAAGGATATGGTTTTAACTTCAACAGATTAGGAACAAGCACTGGCAAATTGCAGTTGTTTTTCATCCAAACAGTGGTTGTTTTTCTTTTATCACTCCCTGAGCAAAAAGACCAAGAAAGCTGAAACTTAAATCGTTTCAAGCTACAAATCTCCGGGATGACAAACCTTTGGCAATTTGCAGCTCATTTTTACTCAAGTTGGCACATGGTGCAAAAATCAAGGTGTAGTTTCTGTCAACACTTCCTCAGCAGAAACACCTGAAACTGATTGATGAACAATGCATGGACACAAGCTTTTCACAACACACAGAACCTTGACTGAACATCTGGCTTTGAGTTACAAGTATCCCAGTAAAATGAACATGGAACAGGACTTGATCTTAAAAAAAAATGATCTAAAATATTAGTGGTTGAAGATAACAGATTTAAGTCCATTTAAAAAAACTAGTTAATACACATGCTTCCGTGGAGAGTATGTAGGGTAATAAACTCTTGCACTGGAATGATGGAGTGAAGTCCATACCTACACAAATCATTTACAAATCCAGACATAACCTGCTGCCTACTAACAAACATAGCAGATTCATGGACAGAGAGCACACACTGGTTATTTTCATAAGTGGAGAAAATTATGACATTTCTGTTACAGTAGAAATACAGCATATCCATAGACTGTCAAGCCTAAAAAGAAGTCAAAGAAAGTTTTTGAAACTAAATGAGGCTAACTCAAATTACATCCTCTAAAAAGCATATGTGCTTGCATAGAACAAGTACTTGACGTGTATATGGATTACATGTATTTGTGTATTTATAATTATATATATATAGACTTAAATATGTGTATGTGTGTCCGAATAAAGATGTCCATGTCTATGTAGATATACGTTTAATGTTGGATGCATTGGTAAATGGTAATTTATAGATAGAGTGCAGTGATGTACAGATTTATAAGTTTTTCTGACCCTACTCTGTGATAAAAAAGAAAACTAACAAGCATCATGGAATCGATTGTCTATGGGATTAAAATATAACCCAATCTAATCCACCTTTATGCTGATAAGTATCGAACCACAACTGTTATTCTGATTTCGCCAGAGACATTTTGAATACTACTATACTATAATACTTATTAACATGTTGTTGACTCGCTTGACAGAAAACCAAAATCAACTGCAAAGCTGCAAGTTTCATCTTGGCATCATGAAATATTTTTCTTTTTGCTCTTTTTCATAACATGAATTTTACAGTGAAAAGAAGTCATGTCAAAATAAATGCTTTTTTAAAAGAAAAACAATAACAAAGTGTATTTCATGGCTTATTTTTAAACTAAGGATATGTGTTTGAAAAGCCTTTACGCGTTGTATGTTATTAACCAAGTCAAATGTAATCCTACATCACCTTTAGAACTAAAACATATATGGCAGCTGTGCAAAGTTAAACATTGTGAAGAGAAGCTGCACACTGGTGAGCAAATAGGCAAAGCATGAGTGATCTGTTGAGTGAGCTCTATCTATTACCTTTGGACGATTAAACCCCCTGTTATTCTGACATGGAAACTCCATGCTAATATAAAATGAACCTAATGCATCATCTGTGTTTATGAATCAGTAGAAAAGTGAGTGACCTTATTAGGTGTGTTAGTGTAAATGCCACATCAAGTGGAGTGAATATTTACTTATGGTAGCATATTTCAAAGCAGCAATTAAGCACATTCTCAAGATGTTTATTGTAGCCTCAGAGCTCGCTCTGCACCGGGTTCATAAAGTAAACTCTTCTACCAGAAGCCCAGTGTGTATTTCATTACTCTCACTGTGACATGAAGAGGCTGCAGAGGGAAGAAGTTTAAAATCAAGTGATCGTGACTCAGTAGTTTCATCTTGACAGTTTTGTCCCGTTGTACTTACCGTTCTCTCCACAAGATGGTGCTAAAGTACAAGTCTTGGTCTCCACAGGAAAGCACAAAATGAACTAATTCTTCAGTTCTTTTCATACCTTATGTGAGACACAAAATATTTTACAGGATACAAGTCAATTTCCAAACTTTATCACTGCCCCGAATCCGGGCAAAACACTAGCCCAATAAAAATATACTCCTCACAAGAACCCTAAATCAACACACATCCATGAGATGTCATATAGCCGACAGCAGGAGCAGAGAGGAAGGACAGGAACTGTACAAACAAAAAAGTTTAAAAAAAGTAATTATAATAACATCTGCTACAACAACAAAAAAATGACAAGAAGTCAAAAGCTGTAGTCCTGTAAATTATTCACACCCCTAGTAGATTAAGATTAAAAAAAATAAAAATTCTGATAGAAAATGGGACAGAAATATTTCAAAGACTGAGAATTTAAAAGAAGTACAGATTTTGGATATAATATGTTTTTATTACATTTTATAGAAAATACTTAATTTTAAAAAAAGTATTTCAGTTTGTCTGAATGATGAATGAAAAAATCATTCTAGGCATTACAGCATCAATGCCTTTGTAGAATTACAAGCAGGTTGTTACATGTTTCCACTGGTAATTCGACCATTTATCTTATTGAGCTCCAAGTCTTTGAGGTTTGAAGGCCCCTTTGCCATGACCCTAATCTGTAGCTCCCTCCACATATTCTCTAACAGATTTAAGTCAGGGCTTTGGTTAGGCCGCTCCAAAACATAGGTATTAATTTCAGTCAGAGGAAAGTATTTGGATTACTTGAAACCTAAATCTGTACGTTTAAGAATAACTCTGGGGTTAAAAATTATGAGAAAGGGAAGCTTCATCTTGCAACTTGGTTTCGACTTTCAGAACAATTTCCCTGAGGGTCCTAAAGAATTGAAAGAATCTGAAAATGTCTTATAAATGAGAGGGACAAAGACTAAGAGCTTTAAGAAAACACAATTTCTTCCGATTGCCAAAACTGGGTGTTTGCACAAATTTTCTTTCTTTTTCTTCCAACCTAAATTACACAGTTAATTCAACTAAACGGAACCATTTAATCCACATATTTCATTGGGCCTTTCTCATGAGACAAACGAAAGCTTTGTGTCACCCTATGTGTTGATGGATTAACGCCTAAAGACTGATGACTGGGGATTAAAGGTGTAAAAGGGTGTTCAGGTGTTCAGAACTGTGACCTGTTTTTATATTTTTACCTGTACATGCATGTGTTTTGTTTCCTTTGAGTCTACCTGATGTAACACAATGCTGTTTGATGTCTCCCTACATTTACCCACACTGTTTGAATCACTTTTACAAAGGAAATGAAACTAATTTACAAGAAAGAGCTTCAGGGAATCAGTTGCTGAGCTCTGAACGTATTCAGGTTTCTTTGAGTGAGTTGAGAAACCTGATAAAACCTGATCGTACACTATGTGTATTAAGTTATAGAGTAACACTCAAAATGAAGCACTACAAAACTGAATTTGCTCCAAGCTTTTTCCTTAAACAGATTATTTATTAGCTGTCAAACACATTCATAAATCACTCTGTTTTTAACTGAAAAGGCAGAAATTACATATTTTAGTTTTCTTGCATGTATACAGAGCAAAAAAATCAAATAGCTTCTACCTGATACAGTCTTTTTATTTATGTAGCACCAATTAATGGGAAATGTCATTTAATGGAACTTTACAGAACAAATTGGTTGAATTTATATCCAGCTGTATCCAATTCATTCCAACCAATGCAACCATAAGGGTCACAAGCCAGTGATTTCTTGTGACGGTCCCCAGTTCGGAAAAATGCAGGGCTTTGTGTCAGCAAGGGCATCCGACGTAAAAGCTAAGCCAAATCAAATATGCGAATCACAAACATGAACTCCTTACCGGATCAGTCAAGGCTCGGGTTAACAATGACCGCCACCTGTGCTGTTGACCAACAGGGTGCCGGTGGAAATTGGACTACTGTTGGTCAACTGAGGAGAGGAGGGAGACGTGTTCATAGGCAGAGAGAGAAGACGAAATTCAGGAGTTTGGAATCGAGAGTCAGGAATTTCAATATTTGCACTATGACAAGTAAAGCTAGAAAGCTGGTAGACATGATGCAGAGAAGGAAGGTGGATACTCAGGAGACCATGTGGAAAGGTAGCAAGGCTAGAAGCTTTGGAGAAGGGTTCAAGTTGTTCTACCATGGTGTAGATGGAAAGAGAAATGGAGTAGGAGTTATCTTGAATAAGGAGTTTGTTAGGAATGTTCTGGAAGTGAAAAGAGTCTCAGATAGGCTGATGAGTCTGAATCTTGAAATTGAAGGAATAATGATCAATGTTGTTAGTGGTTATGCCCCACAGGTAGAAAGTGAGTTAGAAGAGAAGCAGCAATAGGAGTGAGCTAGATTATGTGATGCAGTGTATGCCCAGAGTTGTGAGGGTGGTGATTGGTGCAGACTTTAATTGACATGTTGGTGAAGGGAACAGAGGTGATGAGGAAGTGACGGGCAGGTTTGGTATCCAGGATAAGAACGAAGAAGGACAGATGGTGGTAGACTTTGCGAAAAGGACGGAAATGGCTGTTGTAAATACTTTCTTCCAGAAGAGGCAGGAACATAGGGTGACTTAAAAGAGTGGAGGTAGGAGCAGTCAAGTGGACTACATCTAATGTAGTCGTTGTGATCTAAAAGGAGATTAGTGACTGCAAGGTAGTGGTAGGTGAGTGTGGTTAAACAGCATAGGATGGTGGTCTGTAGGATGAAACTGATGGTAAATAATGTGGAGAGAACAAAGACAGAGCAGAGGGCCAGGTGGTGGAAACTGAAAAAAATGGTTTGTACATGTTCGCAGGAGACACAACGATTATATCAGTAGAAGGAAGCTGAGGTTGGAGCCACCAGGCAGGAGGCAGAGAGGAAGACCAAAAAAGAGATTGATGGATGTGGTGAAAGAGAACATGAAGTTAGTTGGTGTGAGGGTAGAGGATGCAGAGGACAGGACTAAATGGAGACAGAGGATTTGCTGTGGCGACCCCTGAAGGGAAAAGCCAAAAGAGAAGAAGATCCTATTCATTCCAACCATCCGTGTATATATCTGTGAAGAGGAATAATTATTTATAATTATAATTATTTGTAATTATAATTATTAATTAGTTCATTAATAAGTTCATTTCAAGGTGTCAGTTGTAAAATTTATTTCTGTCAATTTGGCCAAGTAATGAAAACACAATTTCCAGTTACTCAGAAAATGTCAATATGACACAAGGCAAATTAAAAACAAATCTTAATTGCACAAATGTCAGCCTGCGTATTTCTGGGGAAGACTGCTGAGTTGAGATGATTCCAGCAGTCGTTCACTTAAAACCTCCACAAATATGGACAAATACAAAATATCTTGATAGAAAATTTTGTGTAGGTAAAAAGTGTCTTAAGATGCAGATTCAGCTAGACAGAATCCACTTCAGTCCAAATTGTATTAAAATACAGTCAAATTCAGTTGATCATGGACTGACAGAGAGTTGTTGGCTGCTGAAGGACGAGCAGCCTCGCCTGATCTCTAGCCTTATTCTCTTTTCTTATTTTCATTTCTTAGCTTTTCTTAGCTTTTTTCTTAGTTATTTTATACACCCAGCCTCTGGAGTCACTGTATTAGACCGGATCTCTTTTTTGGATTACTTTCTGAAGGACTGTGGATTACCAAAATAGCGTTTTGCTCAGCAGAGGACTTTGAGAAACTCCTCCATAGCATCCACTGCATGAGACTGTTGTACAACCACAGAGTGTCCTCAGTCTGAAGCTTCTGCAGAACTGCTGTAATACAGAGCACTACAGGAAATCCTTCCTACCAACAGTCATCAGCATCTACAACAACTTGAGAAAATTGTAAAGTATGAGTTACAACATCTGCGATGGACTGGCAACCTGTCCATGGTGACTGCTGGAGATAGGCATCAACCCCCCCCCCCACACACACACACACTACCCTGCACAGGATGGACGGGTACAGAAAATGGATGGATGGATGGATGGATGGATGGAGTTACAACATTTAATTTCACTCTGTGATTTTTGAATTGAATTAAAAAGACTTAACCATAACACTTGCCAAGATCATGAAAATATTTATGAAGGTGCCTAGGCACCATCCGTGTGAGATAAGATGTTGTGAACCTTTGCATGGTACTTGAAGACAAACTGTTCTTGTAGGTGAAAGGTCACGTCTGTTGTTAATGTAGAAAATGTTAAATCCTGACATAAAAAGGTTCAGCAAATAAGTAAATGCTTTGTTTATTGTTTGGGACTGACAACCAAAATGTGGCTGCATGAATTCACCTAAGAGTAAAAGTAAAACATTAAAATAATGTCTGGGAGAGGAAACATAATTTTAAAAATGTGGTGTTAAGCAATGATGCTGAGGCAAAACTGTAAAAGTATCATGCTCATGTCTCGGCACACCTGGAACATAGCCGTCGGCATCAATGAGATTTTTCTCATCTCTTTCTCTCAGTGTATTATTTTTTTCTTGTGAATCACTTGGTGAGGAATGCATATTATCAAATTATGTAAATAAGCTCAGCAAAGCTTCCAAAAACTATTTAAGGGCGTGTGTTTTGTGCATCAGCACGTCACCCATGGATTAGTCAGGATTAAACAGGCGTCAGGGTTTGGTGTTGAAACACAGTCCAGCATAAAAAAAACCAAAACTAAAAACATCTTAAACTATTGTGGGAACATTTTCAGTGGTACTGACTGATTATTCAGATACAGAAGTGCATTTATAGTGTCAAAAATGGCAAGGAAAGTTTATTTGTGTAGCACCATTCATACAAAAGGTGATTTAGGATTGTGAAGAAACAGAGGTAAAGAAAAGTATAATAAAAGCGAGAAATACAATGAATAAAATAATAGAAATAATAACATGTAGTTAAAATAAACACTAAAAAGCTAAAATACTTTTCTTTTACACCATTTTCCATAAATATCAATGTCACTTTGCTAAAGTTTTATGATTGGTTTATCTCAGATTCAAAAATAAAAATAAAATGATGCATCTTTAAAAACTAATTGTGTTTTTTCAAAAGGTCATATAAATCTATAGGTTGCAGAGCCCAGCTATAAGGGGTTTATATGATACCTATCCCCAATTGTCATTGGATGAAAGACATGCAATACCCTGTACATGTTCCCAGTCCATCCCAGGGGGATACAAGGACACACTGGGCAACTTACACATGGGCACGCTCACTCCTAATGGAAAGTTAGAGAGATCAATTAACCTAACAATCATGTTTTTTGACTGTGGGTGGACGCTAGAATACCCAAAGCATGCATGGATAGAGCATATAAACTCAATTCAGAAAACCAAAGCAAGGCAATTTTATTTACACTTTCAACAACAAGGTAATTTAAGTATTTATTACCATACTTTTTATTAGTATGTGAACATTGTGACTGCACATGGGTGAATCTGATTTGTATAGTAAAAGCATCAATCAAGGCATAGCAAGGCAATTTTATTTGTATAGTACACTTTCAATAACAAGGTAATTCAAGGTGCTTTACATGATTAAGGGGTAAAATAAAAATAGCGTATAAAGTATAAAGTAACATCTTAAACTATTGTGTATAAAGTAAAAACAGCAATAAAGCAAGAAGCACACACAAAACATATGATACATCAAAGCATTACTCAAAGGCAGCTCTAAACAGATACGTTTTTAGTTGTGATTTAAAAGAACTCAGTGTTTCAGCAGCTTTGCAGTTGTCTCGAAGTTTGTTCCAGATTAGGGGAGCATAGAAACTGAAAGCTGCTTCTCCATGTTAGGTTTTAATTTTAGGGATGTTGAGTAGACTGGAATTAGAGGACCTGAGTGTTCTGATGGGTTGGCATAGTAAGAGTAGATCTTCGACTTACTTTGGTGCTAAGCCATTCAATGGTTTATAAACCAGTAAAAGTATTTTGTCTATTCTCTGAGCTACAGGGAGGCAGTGTCAGGACTTTAGAACTGGGGTGAAGTTCTCTACTTTCCTGGTTCTATTGAGGAACACGAGCATCAGCGTTCTAGATCAGCTGCACCTGTCTAATTTACTTTTTAGACAGACCCGTGAAGACAACGTTGCAGTAATCAATCCAACTTATGGAATAAATTCATCTCCAGCTGGTCCAAAATGGTGCAGCCCGATTTCTAACCAGCACTAAACGCTGCGAGCACATCACAATTGCATCGGCTCCCGGTTGGCTTTTGTGAGGTGACAGTTTAGGTGTGCCTGAGCAGTTATTTATCCTCCATATCTTCAGGCGCACACAAGATAACTGAAAAACAACACATGAGTCACTCTTTAAAAGCATCTCCTTTACTGACTGCATAAATGTCGTAGCAAAAACTTCTGATATATGCTGCCATAACCAAAGTTTAATTCGAAAAGTAATCTTCAAACAAACAAACAAATTCCAGTTGTGTAAATACGGGAATGTTTTGGAGAATGACTTCTTTGATGACATTGTAGCCATTTCCTGATTTATGAAGCTCAGCATGCCTTCATTGAATGGCATTTACTATTTTCTTTCCTTTTTGAAAAGTGCATGGGTAAGATAAATTGGCCAAATAGAAACAGGAAGTTTCTAGACAATTAAACGTTTTTAGACAATCTTATCAACTCAAAAAAGAGAAGAATAAGGAAAAGGATTAAATTACATTACTTTGATAGGTATAACTAGGGCTGTGGTATGCGTTTTTTCCTTTTTATTCCCTTTGAATGAATATATTCAGATTAAATGGTCTTTTTTTACATTCAAAATTTTCACTTGAAATAATGCTGCCGCAATAAAATATTGATTTATTTTTGATCAATATTTTATATCTTTACCAGGCGTGCCAATGAAAGCGGTACCTTAACTCAAAAAGAAACAATAACCCTCTACACTACAAATACTGTAACACTATACAGTATTACCGGATAATAGATAAGAAACACGTTTCAAATAATAGTAAGAAGTAATCGTTTATATATTTGAGTAAAATGCACAATGTTTTAAAAGGTTTATATGGTATTTTGTAATGATAATGCATCCAGCTGCTTGAACCTGAGATCTTTAGCTTCACATCTTTATCCTGGAGAGCACTTTTAAAAATGTCCCTCTATACTATTTAAAATAACAAGCTCTTCTCCATCACTTACAGAACTGAAGTAACAGCATAATTTGAATATTTAATCAATACAACAACTGAGAGAGGTTGTACAATCCAAACACAAGTAAAACAAACTGTATGAAACATATTGAATGAATGAAAAAGCCCATCTTAGACCCGTCTGTTTTGTTGCATTTGCTGCTGTTTTGCTTGCCGCCTCAGGAATCTCTCCAGTCTGGGGTCGACACATCGGGGCATTTTCTTATTCTTTTCATACACTCTGCAAATTTCAAAAGAAAGTGCACAACAGTTCAGTTTGTTTTAAATACAAGCTGTTTACTGATAAGATTTAAAGTCGTGATAGCAGACAACCCAACATGATGAGATCCTTCAGACAGACAGCAGTAAGTAACTTAGAGGAGAATTTGATTAAATCAAAGTTGCCCACTCAAAGCTCCTGAAGAAAAGCATAAGCATAAAAAAGAGACCATAATGCATGAAAACGGGCACTAGCTTAACAGTTTAATGATAAACCTTTCTGTCAGTGGCTCACTTGCAGTAGCCTACTTACACCAGTGCATCGATGTCACAAGCTCCATTGCTGTGCTGTCTCTCCCATCGTTCAACTCTCCTCAACATGCGTTCTGAAACTCTTTTTGTCGAGATGCAGCATTTCGGGATGCCGGCTAAAAAGAAAATCAAGAAAATTATATAATGTTAAATAAAAGACAGCATAAAATAACTTTACATTGTGCATGATTCAGAAGAACGTTCATGCTGTGGATAATTTAAAAACTCATAAAAATCCAATTTAGGTTAAAAGCTTTCCACTGTGCAACAAAAGCCTGCAGGTTTTAATTCAGTGGACCAGAAGTACCAGTTAAATGTTTACATGCTGTAACAGGCGTTTATTCAAATAGTTTGTAAAAGTATGAAAAATCTGTGATCAATACATTCTGGTAGTTTCTACTTTAAAAGGCTAAAATAGCAAGAAAACAAACCTCTAAATGTTTAATTTGACACAAAATCGAGTAATTGGATCTGATAGATAACATGGGTTATCAAAGAGCCATTTCCTTTGTGTTTTTACTGATGAGCAAAGGTGCAGTGCTTACCGTGAGTGGAGGTGATGGCCAAAACACTCAGGAAGACAATCAAAAACACCACCTTCAGATCCATGATGGTAGGGTAACTAAGTGGAGAAACTCTGTCTTCACGGTAGAAATACCATCAGTATATATACTGACAGCCAACATGCACGCACATGTGCAAACACCCTCAACTCCATATACACACACCCACTACCCAGCATATGTTAGAATTAGGAGATGCTGCTGAGAACAATAAACTGACAGCAGCTGTGATATGTGGAGGGTAGATTTTTATTAGGACAAATCCTGTCATTTCTGAACTTGAACTTAATAAACTGTTAATACATGATTGATTTGTGATATGGGAATGCTGCTTGAAGACATGCTTGGACAAGTTGGATTTGAATGCCAAATGACAGCCTGACAAACGTCACACCCACAGGAACAAAGGAATAGGAAAATAACCCCACGGTTGAATCACTTAGTTTAAACTGAAACCAAACTGAGGTCATTTTCCCAGCTTAGGGTGTTGACGTTTTAAATATTTAAAAGCAGTTCGTGTAACTAAATGCTGCTTAGAAACGTAATGCAGTCTCAATTCCCAGATAATACAGTGGCCTGCAAAAGTATTCGGCCCCCTTGGACTTTTCCACATTTTGTCATATTACAACCACAAACATGAATCAATTTTATTGGAATTCCACGTGAAAGACCAATACAAAGTGGTGTACACGTGAGAAGTGGAACGAAAATCATACATGACTCCAAACATTTTTTACAAATAAATAACTGAAAAGTGGGGTGTGCGTAATTATTCAGCCCCCTGAGTCAATACTTTGTAGAACCACCTTTTGCTGCAATTACAGCTGCCAGTCTTTTAGTGTATGTCTCTACCAGCTTTGCACATCTAGAGACTGAAATTCTTGCCCATTCTTCGTTGCAAAACAGCTCCAGCTCAGTCAGATTAGATGGACAGTGTTTGTGAACAGTAGTTTTCAGATTTTGCCACAGATTCTTGATTGGATTTAGATCTGGACTTTGACTGGGCCATTCTAACACATGGATATGTTTTGTTTTAAACCATTCCATTGTTGCCCTGGCTTTATGTTTAGGGTCGTTGTCCTGCTGGAAGGTGAACCTCCGCCCCAGTCTGAAGTCTTTTGCAGACTCCAAGAGGTTTTCTTCCAAGATTGGCCTGTATTTGGCTCCATCCATCTTCCCATCAACTCTGACCGGCTTCCCTGTCCCTGCTGAAGAGAATCACCCCCAGAGCATGATGCTGCCACCATATTTGACAGTGGGAATGGTGTGTTTAGAGTGATGTGCAGTGTTAGTTTTCCTCCACACATAGCGTTTTGCATTTTGGCCAAAAAGTTCAATTTTGGTCTCATCTGACCAGAGCACCTTCTTCCACATGTGTGCTGTGTCCCCCACATGGCTTGTGGCAAACTGCAAACGGGACTTCTGATGGTTTTCCTTTAACAATGGCTTTCTTCTTGCCACTCTTCCATAAAGGCCAACTTTGTGCAGTGCACAACTAATAGTTGTCCTATGGACAGATTCCCCCACCTGAGCTGTAGATCTCTGCAGCTCGTCCAGAGTCACCATGGGCCTCTTGGCTGCATTTCTGATCAGCGCTCTCCTTGTTCGGCCTGTGAGTTTAGGTGGACGGCCTTGTCTTGGTAGGTTTACAGTTGTGCCATACTCCTTCCATTTCTGAATGATCACTTGAACAGTGCTCCATGGGATGTTCAAGGCTTGGGAAATCTTTTTGTAGCCTAAGCCTGCTTTAAATTTCTCAATAACTTTATCCCTGACCTGTCTGGTGTGTTCTTTGGACTTCATGGTGTTGTTGGTCCCAACATTCTCTTAGACAACCTCTGAGGCCGTCACAGGGCAGCTGTATTTGTACTGACATTAGATTACACACAGGTGCACTCTATTTAGTCATTAGCACTCATCAGGCAATGTCTATGGGCAACTGACTGCACTCAGACCAAAGGGGGCTGAATAATTACGCACACCCCACTTTTCAGTTATTTGTAAAAAATGTTTGAAATCATGTATGATTTTCGTTCCACTTCTCACGTGTACACCACTTTGTATTGGTCTTTTACGTGGAA
The DNA here is from genome assembly GCA_963556495.2 of Valencia hispanica. Lineage (NCBI taxonomy): Eukaryota > Metazoa > Chordata > Actinopteri > Cyprinodontiformes > Valenciidae > Valencia > Valencia hispanica. The sequence goes on from OY747704.1 coordinate 40,328,274, forward strand.
TTCCAATCAAATTGATTAATGTCTGTGGCTGTAATGTGACAAAATGTTGAAAAGTTCAAGGGGGCCGAATACTTTTGCAAGCCACTGTATTTCTTTCCCCTGAAGATGCTCTTGACTTTTGCTCCCCTAAGGACATTATAAAGTTTAAAGTGCAATTATGAAAACTGAAAATACAATTTTGAAAGAGAAGCGCTATTTTGCTACAGAGATGACTGCAGTGTTTGGTAAGACAAAGACAAGATGCAATGGCATATGTTACAGTAAAAGGCAATCATTTAAGATATGATTGCGGTAAGATAAGAGTAGAGAAGATGCACTAAGATCACTAAGGATGCAACAAGATAAGGATATAATATAATGCAGTAGAATGTAAAAAGATATGAGACAATAACTGTAATAGGCTTTGTGTTGTATTTCATTATTTATTAGTACTTTTAAAAAATTTTTATGGTGTATTTTTCACCAAAGGGCTGTGAAAAATAGAAATTATTTTAACTGTAACTGTATATCCCGTATATATAGCAAATTAACAATAAAGCTAACTTTAATAACATATGATGTAATACAATGAAGATGTGAAATAAGATTTCTTTCAGGTTTTCCCTGCATTGAACTCCATTCATCTTCCCTTCACCCCTGACCAGTTTTCCTGTCCTGACTAAAGAAAAATCATTACAGCATGATACTGCCACTACCATGTTTCACCATGGGGATGGTGTTTTTAAGTCGATTTTTAAAGTTGGCATTCCAACACATTGTATTTTTGTTGAAACCTAGTCCTGCCAGTGTTAGTATTGAAGATAGCATATTGGCCAACATGGAGCAACAGAGTGGACCAAAAACAGTTCCATACTCACAACTCCCCCCCAACCCTTCTGATGCATACCCTTAAATAGTATTTAGCAATCAATGTTTTTCTTCTGATAGCATGAGCTTAGTTTCCATGTCTTCTCCTGGAGCAGGGTCATGCAGAGACCTTTAGAGGGGTGGATGCTCAGAGTCAAAAAGGGTCCTTGGGGGTGGGATCACTTTGCAGATGGGGTGCTAGGAGCTATGGCCCCCACCCGTGGTGGGACTTTGGTGGCTGTGGGTGGTGACTCCTGACGGCTGCATGCGGTGCCATAGGGGGGTTGCACTGGCGGACATGGGTTACTGGCCTAGCGGCTGAGCTGCTCCTGTGTGGTTCTGGGGTGGGCCTGGGGGCTCGGGGGACCTGGGGCGCCTCGTCCCCTGGCTGAGGTCCTGGCCAGGTCTTGGCAGACGTGGGGGCCTCTGCTGCCGGTGCCAGCCGGTGGGGGTCATGGTTTTTCCTCCCCTCTTGGCCAGTTGTCATCGCCGGCTCCTGGATGGCCCCTCGCCGTATTTGCACGTTGGGGTGTAGGCTGGTGGGTGCAGCGGGTGGGCGGTGTTCCTGAGCCAGTCAGTCTTTTTGGCGCTGGACATAGCTGGGAACCCCTGTCGGCCGGTCCCTGGTCGGGGCCCTGCTGGCGGGTGGGGCGCCCCTGGTTCTTGTGGTCCCCAGGTTTCGGGACCGGGCCCACCCTGGCGTAGCCGGTTGCTGGCGGAGCCCATGGTCTTGTCCCTGCGGCCTCCCGGGCCCCTGCATTGTAGTTGCTGGATTTTCCCCTGGGGCTTCCCTCTGTTCCTCTCTTGGTGGGTGCGGTCGGCCCTGGTCTGTTCCGCCTGGCGTTCCTAGGCTCTGGGGCCCTCTGGATGTCTGTGTCCCCAACCTCCTTCATGTCTGTGTCAATTCCTGTAGGGCGGGTTGACGGCTCCTCACACCAGCTATCAAACACTCATATGGGGAAATCTTCTATGCACCAGCATGCTCACACACACACATAGGTCTATCTTATCTTATCTTATGATGCTCCCAGTAACTGAACATCCTCTGTGTCCTGTTTTCAACTTGTTAATGTCTTTAATATAGAATGTATATATCAGCTCTTTTTGTTCTTTCTGTGCCTCTGCTCTGTCCTCTGAAAACCCCTGATGGTCGTGGCAGATGGCCACTCATACTAAGCCAGGTTCTGCTGGAGGTTTCTTCCTGTTAAAGGGAAGTTTTTCTTCTTCACTGTCGCTACATGCTTGCTCAGTATGAGGGATTGCTGTGGTTGGAGTCTGCATGAACAAGGCACAACCACAAGTCAATGACTCGATGCAATCTGCTGGAGTTCCTTGGATAGAAAACCTTTATACTGATTGGAATGTGTGTGGTTGAATTGAAATTGCTTTTCTTGTGGGGTGCCTTGGGATGACATCTGTTGTGAATCGGCGCTATATAAACTGAATTGAACTGAATTGAAACCAATTCATTAAATTTTAAAAATCTCTGTTTCGCTGAAGTGACCCTCCAGCAGCATCTGTCTATATCAGACCAGCCTGCAGGACCTTAGGTAATTCCTGACTAGACAAAAAAAAAAAAGAGTCAAAAAGGGGCACATAGAACAAGTTTTAAAACACTTTACAACAACATAATGTATACTATACCCTCCTGAATGACAACAACGGATATTCATCAAGAATCTTAGAAGGAATCACAACAAAATTTTTATCAGATGGGGATCATGTTAAGCAACAGTAGCCTGTTTTTTAATCAGATGGGGTACAATGTTGCTGTTGAGACGCTGCTGCTGGGCTGTGTTGGTCTGAGACTGTAGACAATGAAACCACCATAGAAGAGCTAGTAGCTGAATAAACAAGTGTAATAAAGTACACTACGGAATAATTTAACTTGCTGCTGCATCTCACTTTAGAAAAAACTTATATCTACCTGGTTAACCTCCACAGCATCTCAGCTGCAGGAACCTTTAGCTCAGAGGGGCTAACTATTGTTTTATAGTAGTGTTTGCACCTCTGAGAGATTTAGATTTTTAAAGTGGAGAGATAAAGTTAATTTATGATATCTTCAGCACACACACCAATGTGGTCAAAAATATTAATAAAAGTTCAAATTATTTAAATATAACAAATTATTTATTTATTTATTTATTTATATATTTATTAGGATAAGAATAGATGACTTGATTATTTGACAAATGCATTTCGAATTTAATTAAAACGTGTATAAATATAAATTTTTCTGACATTTTCATGTATCAAATTATGGCTCGTCTAGCTTTCCATATATGCTTCAGTCCAAAATTGTTGGTGCAGAATTTTTAAGCTGCTGTTTATGTGACATTCTCAGATGTGAGCTGCAAAGGCTATGGGCCGAACCTTTCTTTGCAACAGTAACTTAATTCCATTCACGGCCCCTCACCTCCAGGCCGGATCAGGTGTGCAGCAGTCAGGACGTGTCTGACAGTAACGTTAGGCGAATGGAGCGGTGAGCGAACCATATGTAGGCTGTATGAGGCGTGGAGTGTTATGAGGTGTCATATGAGGGGTAGACACGTCACGTCGCCTGACGTCGCCTCACCTGTCGTCGCCTCACCTGTCATGTTATTGTTTTTTGTCAGTTTCTGGTCTTAAATTTACACTTAGGCTACAAACGTAATATTACATTGACAGTATCCCGACAGCATCAAATCTTTTAAATTACATAATGTGTCATTTATTTCCACTATGTTGTCACATTGTTTGTTGTACCCCCATATTGTTCTGATTATAATAAAAGTTAGCACTTCAATAAAGCTTCATTATTTTCCTTTAAAAAAAAAATATTATCCTAGCCTACCTACCATCCATCCATTATCTATTCTGCTTATCCTCGAAGGGGCTGGTGCCTATCTCCAGTGGTCATTGGGCCATTCAGGCGGGGTACATCCTGGAGAGGCTGCCAGTCCATCGCAGTCCTAGCCTACCTGTGTGTATAAATTAGGCTACATTTACATTTTTGTTATATTTACTGACAGATTTAATATTAGTAAAAAATCTTTGATAGACTATAAATTATTTAGTATAAAGTTCAATCAGGTGGTGAACTGGCTTTATTGCATTTTTTTTCACACCCCAAAAAAATAAAATAAAAATAACACAAATAAAAAGCAAGATCTGGACCATTTAAGTACAAATGGTGGGGATCATATTTTTGTTTTTTGGTCTGTGTATTTAGTCTTTTAAACATTGAAATAGCAGTGATGTGCTTCTGCAAGACCTCATGAGCACACATTCTGTAAAGTGAGACATCAGGTTAGGCGCCAAGGTGTCATCTCTAACCTTAAAGTAAGACGTGAATCTCCTTAGTCTAATCCATGGCAGTTTCCACCCTTCATATAGGCTGTACATGTGCTTTGAGGTGTGTTCTTCAGGTGACAATACAGGTGATACAGGTACCGTTTCTTCATATCAAAGGGAGGCTGCCTGACCCAGAGCGGAGGGACTGACTGAGGCTGCATTTTCTTCTTTATCTCTCAGCCTGTAGCGGACTGAGCAGTTTGTAGCTACAGCGTTGGAGCAGCCTAATAAACAAAAAAAAAAAGTAAATAAAAACTGTTTAATGTCACTTCAAAATCAGGACTATATTTTACCCCACAATCATGTCTATTTAAAACAATGTATTCTTGGCCATAATTTGATAGTTGGAGGGCAGTTGTGAGCCCTTCCCTCTACCATGGACTCTGGACAGCAGCTGAGTTTGTAAAAGGACAGGTAATGTTATGTTGCGCAGTTGTACAGTGCAGCACAGCATGCTCATTTTACATCATCAGTTGCCACAAGACAACTTAACAAAGTGTATATAGAAATGTTGTAGTCCTGTTTTATGGTGTACACCCTACTTTACCAACCAAGTAAACAAATGTCTGCATTGTATTATTACGCTGCACAAACACAATTTCAGCTGTTAGAACTGTTATAAGCCATGTAACAGGAGAAAGTGAAATAACATAAATTTTGTAGTAATAGGTGATGAGCAGACCAGTTGCTAAATTTTAAATTCCAACTTTAGTTTTGATCTCATATGACAGAGGACATTGATGTTAAGCTTTTGCAAATGTAAGGTGTGGCAGGGGTGTTTTGCTCAGCACTAAGGGTTATCTGTTAGCTGGTATGTGGCCCTGAATAGAGAAAGGGTGTCCAGAAATAATTTCAGTCGAAAACTGCATTAAAGGTGAAAGGAACTGGGAGCAACTGCAGGAACTGATAAATAGGTCCGATGGAGACTAGAAGGTCATCAGGAAGTTGGGAACGGACAATTTCTTTCCTCACACAATTCAGCAAAGACAAGAACCTTTGTTCACTCTCTCCTAGGAACATCCTCTCTAATGCAGCTGGAGTCTCTCACACAGGCCCATTGTTTGAAACTGTTATACGAAACCTCTCAACCCGCCAAAGTATTTTATCAAACAAGTATGTAATCAAAAGTATCAATGAAGCTGACTGAGGGATTGCCCCTCAGATCTGAGCTGAGCTGTCAAAAGAGCTGCAGGTCTCCTTATGCATAAGAAATTAAAAGGCCCAGGTTAAATTGGTTGTTTGTGCTGTTATACGAAGCAGGATCCAAAGAATTGGGCGGGATAAAGTGATCCCAGTGACGACTAAAAATGTTGGCTGCCAACAGATTCTTCCACTTTACTATTAGGCTTTTGGCTGCTTCTGCAGTGAATGCTCTGAGGGATCATCTTCCATGAGGAACATTTCTGTCCACTCCTGCACAGACCCATCAGTTTTAGTATCTTCTTCATTTTGAGTGAAACACTAATGATGAAGCTGGAAAGGATTTACATGACTTTTGTTAATACTATTTATCATTTTAATTAAAATACATTGAGTATAGCTTAACTAAGTATACATAATGTCTGATGTATACATTTTTAATTGTACTCGACACAAAATGAGAAATTAAGAATAAAAAACTAGTTTGAATGTTTTTTCTTTCCTCAAATCTCATTTATTTTTCTTCAAAGGCTTACTGCAACAAACTGTAATGTAACATTTTTGCTGTATCACCCAAAGGAACAAAACATTATGTTATGATGTATTATGGTTTATTGCAAAAACATAAAATAAAAAATAAAACAATATGATAAGTGACAACATTGTACAAGATAATGAAATTTGATCTGATAAACTAATCATGTGCCACAATAAGATTCAAATATAAAGTTATACATGTTATATTTAAAAGATGTTACTGATTTGCAGACACACTCAGCAGAACAACAAAAAGCATGAGTCATAACCACATTCTTTATGCTGATTGTATGAATGCCAAGGTAAGATACAAATATATGCTGTCTAGGCTCAAGCAGAAACATTAATATGCTATACTACAAATACACAGAACATCTATTGAACATATTTAACTCTGTTCTGCTCCAAATTGCTAAAGTGTTAAAAAAATATGATTTTGTCAAAGCGTTGAACAGGAGAAAACAAAGATTTGTAAAAAATACACTGACAGACTTTGATAAATCATGTAGATAAATGCTCCCATAACTAAAAACAACCCCCCCCCCCCCAAAACATCACATATTTCTTTATATAAAATGTATATTGTAAAGTGTTCAGTATTAGAGGTTAATATATACAAGATATTTAATGTTAAGAACAACAGCTGAGGGTTTTGGCAAATCCACCAAAATCAGGATGATGCATCCTGGTGTTTACATAATTCTGCATCTTTATCTTGGAAAAAAATCTGAGAAATGTATGGGATTCAATTATATAACATTTAGATACAATGTAATATTTCAACCATAATTAAGTTATGTACAGTAATCCAGTAAATATCTTATTATTTCCATCACTCACAGAGTTGAAGTAGTAGAGGAATCTGAATACTTTTTCAACAAGACAACTGAGAGAGTTTGTAAAATCCAAACCCCTAAAACTGAGAAACTTTATAGAGAGAGTAAAGTATTTGTTTAACAACTTAGCATTTCCCAAGGTTGTACTGTTTCAGTGTTTTCCTGGAGCCCAGTAGCTTCTTCAGCCGTTTTTCCCATTTCGGGTGAGCACAAAATGGTATCCGCTGGCCCTTTATATACAGTCTGTAAACCAAAAACATGATTGATGAGAGATGAGTTTCTTAATTTAAGCTATTATACTAGACAACATTTGAAGCAGTAAGCCAAGGGGTAGGATCCCTCTGAAAGACACTGAATGGGAAACACTGAGCACCAAACACCACTCAACAACTCAATGCATTGTTACAGCTTAGCAAGTAAAAGATGAGAAAAAAACATAAAGTTGCATGCATGCTTTTGTTTTTATTAATTTTTGGTGGCTCATTTGCTGTACTTACATGAGGGCATCGATGTCGCAGGCTCCAGCACTGCTCTGCCGCTCCCAGCATTTAAACTTGTTCAACATTTTAGCTTGAATATCTCTTGTTTTGATGCAGCATTTTGGGATTCCAGCTAAGAAAAAGGACACCATGTTAAATAAAATACAACAGACAGTTTGAATAGTTGGAAAAAAAAATTACTTTGAGTTTTATATATAAATAGTATTCAAAATGTTCTGAGTTATAATTAAAAAACATATAAAGCTGATGAAAAAATGAAAACCTATAATAATCCTGATTAGTGTTGGAATTTTGCCATGCACAGTTGTAGCCTGAAGGTTGTGATTTATTGAATCAGAAGCATCAGTTAAATCTTTACATGTTGTAACTGGTATTCAATAAAATAATCTGTCTGTAAATGTGAGAAAAATTATCCCATATATTTTAAACATTTAAAGGCTAAAAAAGAAAGAAAGCTACACAAGCATCTACACTTTCTACTATGGTAAATAAAAAATCAAACACTTTAAAACTCTTTCAAGAGAATGCATCGGATTAATAATCAGATAAATCTGATCTGTTATAATTTTTTTATTTTTTTGATCTGACTTGTGCAAAAAGATGCAAGTCTTACCTTCAGTGGAGGTGATGTCCAACGATATTAGACAGACAACCACGAAGACGACCTTTAGATCCATGATGACAGGGCAACTGTGGGGAGATGCACCTTCACAGCTCTAAATAGGCTGATCATAAACGTGCACGCGCATGTGCACCCCCCCCCCCCCCCCAGGCCACCTGAACATTGCTTTTTTGATTTAAAGCAGCTGTTGAAAGCTATAAAAGGCTATAGAGCAGGGATGATCTGTGGAGTTTAAGCCTTTTATTAGGACAAATCCTGTAATTTCTGAACCCGGATTAATATAACTGTGAATGATGGATTGGTGCGAGATATAGGAATGCTACCCAGAAACAGGCTTGGACAAGTTTAATAACAGCAAGTCAACTAACTCTCTTTTGTTACATTAATGACACGGTTACCTGACAAAAGCCTCACAAGCAGCAACAAAAGATAGAAGAAGAAAAAACCGTTGAATAATTTTGTTTAAACTGAAAACTAAAGAAGGTCAAGATGAGCAAAGGATTTGCTGCAGGGAGGCACATGAGATACTAAATGTTAAATAGTGCAACATTAGTGATTGGTGCTGTGCATTTTTGGAAGAAATTGCAGGTTTCCTAGTTCCCAGATAATTTTTTTATCCTTGAACATTATGTTAACGTTTGCTCTTGCAGTAAAAATACAAAGACTGAAGTTCGTTTCTTTGAATCTGCAATACTTTTGCAGGTGCTTCTAATCCGAGGGAAGAAGGCCCAATGACGATTCCACCCCACACCAACTAGAAACATACAGTAACAACACACAGAAGGAAAGGTTAAAAAGACATACAAGAAAGAAAAGGGAAAGATGGATCAGAATACAATATATTAAAAAAAATGCAATAATACTAATTTATTTTAATTTAGTTAACTTACAGTATGCAGCACCATTTGCCAGAAATATTATTTTCACCATGGAATGAAAGAAAACAAACCATACCATCAATTAAATAGCCTGCTATAGTAGCAGCCTCTTTTCCTCCTGGAAATTTGTTTACATTTGCTTCCATGCTCTACTCTAAGGGGATTTTCCATGTTATTGAGGAGAAGATGCAGAGCCTTCTCCAGTGGAGGCCGTCAGTTGATCAAGCTCATTGTGAGAGGATGCACAGATTGCAGTGTGCTTGGAGATGGACAACAACATAAGACTCAATTTCCTTTTCTTTTTCTTTCATTATAGTAATTTTGAAAGCTGTTTAATTCAAAACAATCTAAATCCAGTTCAGTCCAATTATAACCCAGTTTATTAAAGATCAATTCGCAATACTATAGAAACAAATGCATTACACATTTTTAAACTAAGGATGCCACCAAAAAGACATAACTTGCAACTCACAGCAAGCAGCTAAACAACAGTGGGTCCAGCATACTCATTTGTGTACTCATTAGTGCTAATGTAATTAACCTTGGGATCGTGGTTTTTACCTTTGGAGCCAAAGTTCATTGTGTGTTTTTCCTACATCTCCCAAATGTTGTGCAATTTAACTAAGCGTGCAAACGGACAATATAATTTACAGGGAAAAAAAGTGTTTGCCCTGGGGGTAGCAAAGAAAACAGTCAGGGTGTTGTTGATTCAGGAACTTGCATTAAGTGATGTGGCAGCAATCAAAACCGACACAAGAAGACACTATTTGTTTAATGACGGACTTGTGTTCCCACGTTCGAGACTCTGAAACAAGAATTTCGGCCTTTATGTGTTCGTTTTGTCTTAGCCATTGAGACACATTGAGACTGGTGCTCTTAGGCTTTATAACATCCTGACATGTTTGCTTTGTAAAATCAACAATAAGGACTTTCTTTGGAGCACAAAAAAATTCCCTTGTTACCCACTTTGACTAATGGGTGTTCTATGAGAGTGAGGCTTTAATTTACAATAATATCTCTGACGAAAGGTACAAATACCTAATACCTGTTTAAGTAAACAACATCTGGGCATCCTATGCACAAATTCACCTAGCAAATTCCTAGTAATGTGAATTTTGTTCACTTACATGGCAATAAATGAGATTCTGATTTTGATAAGAAAGGCTTTTTATATCTGCACAATTACTATGACAGTCTTGAGGATACTGAGACTTTTCAGGTGTTTATAGAAGCTAAAACCGAAGTATGAGAAGGTAAGACCAGCAGACACTAGAAAGGTAACAAAACTCACAGAGAGCTTAAGAAAGACCTGGAACACACTCATATATGATGTACTCAATAAACTTAAATTGTGCAATACTCCACTGTTAAGGAAAAAAGCAAGTGGAAGCCAGTTTTCTGCAGAACATTTGGAAAAACTATAGTACTGGGAGACTATAGTATGGTCAGATGAAATCAAAAGGGAACTCTTTGGATGTCATTGCAGACCCGATGTTTGGAGAAAGAATAGTTCTGCACATACCTTTGAATAAAACATACATTTAAGTGCAGTTTAGGGATGGAAACATTCTGGTGTGCTGCTTTTTTTCATCATGTGATAGAGGCAGACTTGGAGAAAAGATTAATGGCAAATGTGCTGGTTCAGTTTTGACAAGAGCATCCATCCACTGTCTACTCCTCCTTTTCTTTGCATGGTCTCGGGGCAGTTGGTGCGAATCTCCAAGAGACATTTGGCAAGATGCAAAGAACCAGCCAGGACAGGTTCCCAGTTTGATAAACATGAGAAGGTTGAAAACAAAGATAGCTTTTTAAGCAAGACAATGATCCAAAACACAGTCAAGGAAATTTTACATTGGATTTATGGAAAGAAAATGAAGCTACTAAAATTACCTTGTTAATAAAAACTTAAATTCAAACTCTACAGACAGAACCACTCAGACTGTACAGGAGGGGCCCCCAAAATCTTCAAGATTTGAAGAGAGTTTGTGGAAAAAAATGGACCAAAAACACAACGGAGCAAGGCATGATACTGATTTCCCCAAATTTAAAGATAATACCAACAAAGGCTTTTCTGCAAAGCAACGTAGTATAATACTAATTCCCTGTGTCATTCCACTTTATTACACAAAACTCATTCAATAGACTAATTAATTGTGGATGTTCAAAATGGATTTTCCTCTATTCAAAATTGTTATTTTGCAATGCTAAAGATATAAAAGTAGTAACAGTTGGAACAAGTTTGAATTTTAAAAATTAAAAAGATGCATAATGTTTAGAAAAAAGGTTGTAAAATCCAAGACAATCAATCAATTAAAGCATATAACTGCCAAAGCTGGGAGGTGCTGTATTAACCACCAGCAGTATGAGAAACACATCCCAGACAAACCGCCATTACCTGCAGGTCTGGCATCCATATCAGGATTCATTCATCATGAAAAAACGAGCGTAAGAAGATTACAATTCCCATCCTTTCATTTTTCCAATAAAACATGTTCGTACAAGACCGTAAAAGTTTTGCGCTTTAAAGAGGACGACTCCAACTTGAATATACCCCATAAATTACTGGTTAAATCAAACCAATTATTTTGGCTGATGTCTCGGGTGTAGTTAACATTCCATTCTCTTTCACGCACAAGGAAAACTTGCGAGGTGTGACTAATTCAGTATAAACCTACAGGTACGATGAGAAAAAAACAACAGAGGCTTCAGGCAAAGATTCACACTACATTTATCTCCACAATATATTTCTGCTACACATGGGAAATTCACTATAAAGCAATCACAGAACAGTGAGAACTTTAATCCATGATCTTTCGTTTATTTACACTGTTTACTTTGACTTAAACTGTGTACATTATGTGCATGTATGTACATTTCCTTTTGAATTTATGGTAAACAAGAAATATGCTGTGGGTCATATAAGCTCTACGTTCTTATGTTTCTATTCATAAAACAAGTTGAAGAGCACAGAAAAGACGTTTAGGACAGAACAAAGTTGACTGGGTTCAGAGTTCACAGATTGAGGCCTATTATCTGTTGTAGCTGCAGGTCATCAGGAGAAAGTGGGGAGCTCGACACTCGTAGCATTAGTAGTCGTTCTGTCCTCTGCTGGCCACATGAAGGAGACGAAGCAGCAGATCTGTAGGGGAGCTCCTTGCAGAGCTTTTGGCTGGATCTGTGGTGTCCGTCTCCCCGAAGCAATCAGAGTCCAACATACAGCCCTCTGAGAAGGAACATGGATCAGCTCACATCATCATGTAACCATCAAACACACTGATAATAGCACATTTAAAGACAAGACTGTACCAGAGTTACAGCAGAGTCCTGAGGAGGCACAGTGCCCCCCCTCAGGTCCACAGGGTCTCCCTCCTGGCTGGCAGGGGGTGAGCAGGTAGTTCTCCTCCTCACAGTGAGCTGATGCTACAGAGCCAAGTAGGCAGCCCAGGCCCTCTCCACAGCAGATGCTGGGGCCAAAGCAGCGGCCCCTGTCTCCAGGGCCACAGGACATGCACTAGAAAAAGGTAGACTTGGTGAATTCAAAGTTTAAATTAAGAGTAATAGAAAAAAATATTGGCTCAACATGAAGTCAGATCATTTTAGTATTAAGAATAACTTTGCTCTTTGCTTCCTTATTTAACCCGAAAAAAGAGGATCTTGGGATAAGATTAAAAGTGCAAATCATCAATAATATTAAACAGAATTGATTGAACCCAATGACACTTAAGTGTTTCCATAGGCTGTTACTTATGTCTTCTAGAGGGTTATTCCACACTAGAAAGAAAATCTAAACATATAAATCAAAATACAATGTATTTTCTACAGGGTAAAACTGGTTTTAGAAGAATAAGACATCTATATTTGATTTCATTACAATGTCAAATTGCTTTGATTTATAAACAAAAATAAAAATTTTAAATAAACTTTTATTTATTCATCCAAATTTATAAACAAAAAATAAATCATTTCACATTAAAGTGAGAATTCTCTTTGAGAGTCATATATTCTCAAACTTTCATTCCTAAAATTCATATTTAACCTACAATAGGCCTACACATTGTTGAAGTTTCTTTCACTTCTAAAATATTTTACATTTAAAATATAAATGAAGTATTTCTTTTGATGCTAAGCTTTAGTTTCACTACTTTTTAAATAATATTTCCTGTCTTTGATCTTATTTTCTTCAGCTTCTTCCTGAAAAGCATCTTCTTTGTAAACTGTGCTATATATATATATATATATATATATATATATATATATATATATATATATATATATATATATATATATATATATAAATTTTTTTTACTACCACAGTTCTTTTTACACTTCTCAGTTTTATTTACATAGCGATAAGATTTCCTACTTTTTTGGGGAAAGTAATCTAAAATCAAAACTTATTCACAGCATATTAAAGATCTCTGAAATTTAAATATTCTCAAGATTTATTTCGTTAAGGGGAATATCTATCAAGACTCATTTTTGAAGCAGCAAAAACTGAAAAGATTGACATTTATTTGCTTAATTGAGCTATTTCTTATGTCCAAGAGTTATGAGTTTGCCTCCACACTAAAAACATACATTTAAAAATTTTGAGAAAAAACAAACTGAAAAATGCTTTACAAACAGCCAACTCAAATCTTCAGAAAGTTTATATTATGTTTTCAAATAAGAACTAGGCCTTTATAGGATTTATGTTACACTTCCCAGTTTTAGGAATAAATTGGCACACTTAATCTTAATTAAAGAACATAGCAAATCATATTGAAATTGATCTCTAAATGTCTGATATTCACACAGTTTCATTTAATTTAATCAATTAGCCTCTGCATTAGAAATAAAATCTAAAAATGTAACCAAACATACAAATAATGCACTAAATTTATCGTAAAAAGCAGTTTTACACTTTCAAAGCGTTAACATAAAAATATGTACATTGAATTACTTTAATATCACAACTTTATTGATTGAGATTTATTGACCTGTTTTTTCCAAAGTCATTTCCTATGTCATTAGGCTATGACACTGATTCCTAATAATAAAATAGTTAAACAATTTCATTTAAAAAAATCAAAATTTCACTTTGAATTGTGTGCATTATTGAAGCTAAGAATGTTTCTTTGGAAAAAGAAAAACGTAAAATAATAATAATAATAATAATAATAATAATAATAATAATAATAATAATAATAATAATAATAATAATAACAACAATAATAATAATAATAATAATTCCATCAAGTCCTCACCTGTCTGATCCCGCTCTCAGGCAGCGCCCGTTTCCCTCCCCGGGGGCAGTTCTGGATGTAGCAGGCGGAGGAGAGGGCGAGGAGTCCCAGGACGCACAGGGGGAGCGGGGAGTGATGCATGGCTGCTGGTTCTGATCGAGCACCTGTTATTTCCTCCGCTGGTGTAGATGTCTGACTGACAGCCCACCGGTCACTGCTCACTTATAAACACATGGACACACGGTTTGACAAAGAGATCTACAACTTACGTCACTGACCGTCCACCCCCGGGCTCCGTGCGCGAGCCGCGTGCGCGAGGGGTCGCTGCAGATGTGCGTTTGCATCGGATGCGTGCATCAACCAAATCTACACAAGAAAACAGCATCTGTATTCATCCCTGCGTGGCACTTTGCTCGTAATAAGCTTTTCAGGATAATTTCAGCGCTGGATGACATATTAAATCTGCAGAGACCAAACAAGTAATTGGAGCTTAAGAACAACTAATCTGATTTATATTAATAAGCAGCAAAATGAAGAACAATTTATGATGATCATGCACAGTTTAGTTGTTCAGTGCAGTCATTTTTTGCTGTTGTTACACGCAGACAAGTGAGATCATGAGAACCTCGGGGTCACACAAATTATGGTGCAGACTAAACTGTTGATGAGCATAAAAACATTAGCATTTCCAACAAACATACTTCAGCTCATTGTTGTGTTCTGCTGCATGCTTTGAGTTGTATCTCTCCCATTAGTTGTTGTAATGCTGATTAACTAGAGGACAAGAGGTAAACTGAGCATCAGCAAGTTAATGAGTGAAATAGTCCTATAATAGGTTCCACAATATTGAAATGGGATGTTATTGTTAGAGGAAATTTATCATTATTTTTTTTTAACAACTTTTCCTTTTCAAATGTTTTCAGGCAACAGGAGTGATTGATGGCATTACATTTTTACCACCAGACAAGAGCATCAATGCACAACAAGATGGCTGCCAGAGGAATAAAAGTGATTGCAAAGTGTGGAGCTTAAATTTGAGTTCATAAGAGGAAGATTTCTAAAGTGATTTATCCAATGAGGAGAAGCAAGTCAGGAACTATTGTTTGAGAAGTAGCTTAGAAACTTAACAAACCGACTGACTTAGGCCCCAGCTACACTACTCCAATAGCTGATCTTCTGCTTTTGAAAATGTATGTCTACTGTTAGTGGAATTGAAGTCAAAAACAATGTGAAATGTGGTTCAGGGTGGGTCAGTTAGTAGAGCAGGCGCGCAATATGCAGAGGCAAGAATCCGGTTCAATTCTCAGTCTCAGGCCATTTGTTGTGTTTTCTCTTTCTCTCTCCACCCTCTTTCCTCTCAAATTATTGTCCAATAAAGGCGACAAAAAAAATCTAAAACCATAATAATACATATGCTTCCTGCTTCAATGCTGACATGAACAACATCAACATTCAAAGGAAGATTCTAAGAATGGCTCAAGCAGTGCTAGGCTAAACATTCTCCCAAAATAACTGAGATTCATTATTTCTCTGACTTTGTTTGGGCTTTTGTGTCAGTAACAATATTTTCTCAGCTTATATTTGAAGTTTAATGGAAATCTAATAAGGACGAAGTGAGACCGATTTTGGAAAAAAAACAATAAAGGCTCCATTATTGTTTTATTTTGTAGCACAGGAGGCGATAATAAAATGTATTCATAAATTTTATTCATCTCTGCACCAGTTTCACTTAATACCCATGTAGGATAGAGCTATAAAGGCATTCTGTGGCAAGCCCAGTCTCCCTGCAAAATGCCAGAGGCAAATGACTACTTGTGACTAAAACTGTAATTTAAAACACTAAAGTTTTGACAGCATTCCAATAAGCATTGTAATTTCTGCTACTGTTCAGACGAACGTTATTCTTATGTGGAAAGGCAGGTGTAAGAATCCGAACAGCTGCATTACCAGAAAAGCTTACTTTGTATTACAACGTCATTTAGTGGTTATGCAAGCCTCACTTTTCTCCATATCAATCAATTGGTTTTTCACGTGAGGGTTCAGCCACACTACAATACGTCCAAACATAATTCTGAGGACATTATAATGATGCCCAGACTTTGCAAATGCCCACTAAAATATACAGTTTGGCTCTTTAAAACTACTTCAAGCTGATGCTGCATGTGATGTGTTTGAGCCACAGTCAAACTCACCTATTTGGCTCAAACATGGAGGAAAAAAATTGTCGCAGCTGAAGCGGAGTGGTTATTCTAAGTGACAGTGTCTATTCCTTTAACATGTTCTAACTGCATAGATGATCTTCACAGTAAAAGTGCTCACTCCATCCTTTTTCTGTGTTGTCAATAAACAGCTACAATGGGCATTGTGGTTAAAACATGTTTTTAATCAAGAAAACAGTCCGCTTGCTGCTGTACACAAGTCCAT
The DNA here is from genome assembly GCA_963556495.2 of Valencia hispanica. NCBI lineage: Eukaryota > Metazoa > Chordata > Actinopteri > Cyprinodontiformes > Valenciidae > Valencia > Valencia hispanica. The sequence goes on from OY747704.1 coordinate 40,344,615, forward strand.
CACACTCAGTAATCCAAATTATATATATATATATATATATATATTATATATATATATATATATATATAGTACAGGCTTTTTGGCTGTCAAATGTGTTTTTAAATTACTTATGTACTTTGAAAAAAAATGACAATGTTATTTAGGATATGTTTAGGTTGCGTTTTATGCTTTACGACCGTATTATGATCTTTAAACAAAGCATAAAAAACTACATGATTTAAGTTGTATTAAGTATAAAGTTACCTTGACAGCATGACAACCCAGTGGGTGTAATTTAGCCTTTTTATTTTTAGGGACTTTATGTACTTCCAGCTGAAACAGCGAGGTAGATGTCTTCATTGCACATGCAGAACCACTGATTCCAGTTAGACTGAGCGGATACAGGATCACGACCTTGGTTAAGCTAAATGTTGTCAGGGAAACCAACACAAAAAAGATGCAGTTTATGACTGCGAAGACCAATAAATGTTGAAATTGTGACTTCACTTTAACTGTTTTGTGCACCACAGCTTGTATATTTGTTAGACAGCAAAAAAAACCCACGATTTTAAAAGGCACACAGGCATTTTGTGTAAAAATATAGAAGAATAAATATTTAAAATGATATAATAGTGAAATAAATGTGGTCAGTATTTCAGAGGCAATATAAAAATACTTTTTACCAGACTAACATTTTATTTTGGTTTTAATGGCAAAATATACACTTATTTTTAGAACATGTGTACGTAGAGGTTGGGTTTTATCATCTGTATTGCCTTTTTGTCACACTAGTGAGCTTTTCCACATTATTCAGAAAATAAATGAGTAGAGAGAAACATAGGTCTCAGGGTTGAGATGGATGTTTTTGACTTCTGGCCTACATATAAAGGATACTTACAGTACCGCTAGACCACACCCCAGTCCTGATGCTCAGAATTAAAAACAGCTGTAGTCATCAGTTTACATGCCCTCATGAGCATAAACGTCAAATTCATTTTGAGCTTCTTTTTTTTTAAGTCGGAGGGATTGCACAACCTTCACCGTCTTTTATTTAACAAGTAGACATTAAAATTTTAAATTGTTGATTTTCTTTGGCTTAAATAAACAGCTCAAAATGTAAGAAAGTATACAGTATGTTTAAGCAATTATTTCTTTGTTGAAACAAAGAAAAGCAATAAATCTTACATCACAGAAAACCCTATTTATTTAACTTTAAATGATTTATCTGTAAGGAAAATGCATTTGTTGGATGACCTTTACATTGTGGGTTTTGTTAAATACTTGCCAAATTTTCTCCACCATTGCCAAACTGCTTATTCTGCTACTGACTCTAGTTTAGTGCTGCTTACTGGATGATTGAAATTTGATGAAACAAGTCATTTGAGCAACATAACAATTACTTAGGACCTCCTCCTCAGGCTGGTCATCAGTTTAATCACATCACTGTGGAATGGTATCACATTCTTTAACCAACATTGGTTGTAGTTGTGTTGGTCATTCAAAAACCAAGAAGCATGTTTAGGATGATCATAAAAGTTTTAAATAGGGTTGAGTTCGGGACTGCAGCCAGGCCATTCCACCGTCTCCACACCCAAATTCAAAATCTAAGCTTATGTAGTTTCAGTGTGCTTTACAGTGTCTCCCATTTACACAAGTCCGGTTCAAGAGAGTACAAAGGAGCTCTGTGTGTTTCAGTGTTTTAAACAAAATTCTCTGCTTTCATTTTTAGAAAGCAAACCGAGACAGGGGCGAGACAGAAGGACAAGGTGAGTAAAACATCATGAGCCCAGATGATTAGCTGATTGTGATACTTTTAGTTTCTCCACAATGGCCACCCAGCCTTGGATCGACTCCATTCCCTCTCAGATTTTTCTCGTTATCAAGCTCACAAATGTTGCTGCCCCTCAATCTTTGTTCATCCTCTGCACAGCAACGTCTTTTCCATCTGAACACAGATGACAGAACCAAGGCTGCAACTTCACTTCCATTAAAGAGTCCAAGAAAAATGTAGAGTGGGTGGAAGAGGACATGAATTTATGTATTTTTATGTTTTTAATGAAAAGGTCTGTGTGTTCAGAGAAGGTTTTTCCTTCAGTGGAGGACAAGAAAGGATGATGTCAACAGATTACAGTAAGTAACACTGAGGGTCAAAACAAGAGACTTGACTGTGCTTTAAAGCATCTAAATGAGCTTCAATGCTACTAAATCAGCCCTGGACGTGAAATTACAACAACAAATATATTTATTCAGTTACTATTAGAAAAAACCCAAACTGATGCTAATAAATCTTTTGCTGTCAGTGATGGACACGTAAGATGTCACTGCGTGGAGTAGGACTTTGGCAGGTTGGACACAGAATATAGCTGGATATACTGGTAGAGTTTGGTGGTTTTGACTTTTTCTGCACACAGGAACGACACAGCAAGTGGCCGCATATCAGCCGGTAGATGGATGATGCTGATGTAGAGTAGACTGACACTGAACTGGAACACCCGGAGCACACCTTCCCATCTGGTTAGAAATACAGAAAAAAAGAGAATGAAATAAAGGTGGACTGAAACAAATAAGTCTTAACATTTTAAACAACACAACTACATTACAGTTCTTAGGTGAACGAGTCAAGGGCTTGAATGTCGTCATAAATTTTGTTCCTTTAATGATGCATTTAAACCCTAATTTTTTCAGGGTGGAATTATAAAACTATATATATTATATTGTTTTCAGTGGCGGCTGGTGAAAAATATTCTTGGTGGGGCTGTGCTTTTTTTTTTTTTTTTTTTTTAAATCAAACTTGTGCTTTCTGAACTTTGTGCACAACTCCACAATTTCCTGAAGTAAGTACAGCTCTTTTATTTCCTGTCTTACATCATTGGACAAACTGATTAATCCAGGTGTCTGACCATTGTTGTTGTGACTACTGAGGTCAGACACACCTGGATTAATCAGTTTGTCCAATACAGACAGGAAATAAAAGGGCTGTACTTAGTTCAGGAAGTAGTGGAGCTGTGCATATAGCTTATCAAGTCATTTTCAATAATCATCCCAAAACAATTGAACATAAACGGCTGGATACCAATACTATGTGAAATACTGATTATTGTAATGCCAATATTAACAACATGAGGCATTCTTATACTAAACATAAATACAATATTGCACAAACAAGTTTAGAACCAAACTGGAAACAAATAACTTATTAGGTTTACACAAAAATTGTACACGCAAAGTTGTTAACTCTTACAGCAGCGCCCCCTTGTGGCAGAGAAATCACACTGCCAATGTCACCACCAGATATCTTGCCCGCCCTCACACCAGCCTTGGGGCGATTTCTCTATCGCCCTTCATGTGGCCGAATCAACGACGCTGATTGGATAAATTCCTGTTGCTATGTGTGAATTTCTTGTCAGTGATTGGCTGGCTGCGGCACTGCCTGGGGAGAGCTTTCTGTCGCCCCAAGCAATGCAGTGGGAGCTTTTTCTCCACAAATGATATATATTTTTGTATATGATACTTTGTTATGAACTTAAACACACAATTAACTCAGAATATGTGATTATTGGTAATTGAAAAAAACAAAAACAAAAAAAAAAACACTTGTGGGGGTGGGGCCAGCCGCCACTGATTGTTTTTTTTTTTTTTTAAGAACTGGATGAACAAGTTAGATTTCTTTAATCCACAGGATTCAATTTATAAATCCTGAAAAATCTTACTTTGCAAGACGCAGAGATGATGACCTTTTTCTAAAACTAATAACATGAATCTGCCTGGATACTTGACCGGCCTTCTAATCAGAAACAGTGGAGTATTTTTAAATTGGCAGGTTTTTTTGCCATAAATTGTTTGTATGGTGGAGCTCAGGGCAATTATAGAAGCGTAGCTTGCCTTATCCATTACAAAACTAGTTTTGTTTTGAGCTGATTATCTTAGGCAAGGCAAGTTTATTTGTATAGCACACTTTCAACAACAAGGTGATTCAAGGTGCTTTATATGATTAAGAGGTAAAATAAAATTAAAATAGCAGTAAATTAGCATCTTAGTCCTTTTGGCACACCCCATTATGTCCAAGCTTCAAACCTCTAGCTGCTGATTTCCAGGAAAGCGGAAGAATTTGGAAATAGTCCTACTTCAACTATTTGGTGCAATGAACTGGTGTCACAGGTAGTTAAACAATCAGCATGATGCTACCACCAACACCATGGTTAACAGTTGGGTGACGACTTTTGGTCATTGTGGCCAAATAGGCACATTTCAGCCGAGCCTCAATGTGTTAATTAGGGAGCATCTGCTTCTTTTTTGGTCAAACTCGCTTCACTGTAGACAGCGACAATGATATTGAAACTCTGTGTAACATCCCCAACGTGGATGTTTGTTTTTAAAGTGAAGTAATGCTTTGTTCTATCATCCTCCATCTCTTTTTCACTGGGTACTGCTTCCTGGGTTTCAAGCAAATAATCAGTTAGCAGGGACGTCTATATTGACGGTGAAGCTGTACTTCTGAGTCTTTTGGCCATTCGCTTGCCATACACCCTATCTGTTTGAGTAGGCTGGAATGCCCTTATGCACTCTTGTAGTAATATAACATTTTGGTCAGACTGTCTTTGTAGGAGAGAGCTGCCTTTTTGCTTAATTTCCAGTTTTCTCCTGTTTAAGTGCTTGTTAGACAGATTCTTTGTAGGTTTGTATGTTTTGTCTTTTTATGAAATTTGTTTTGTTTGCTATGTTGGCATTAGCTCTGCCTGAAGCTAAATGTCAGTCTGCACAGAAGTAAGCTAAAATACGGCAGCAAAATAAACGCCATCTTGTCCCTTCATTCACTGTCTAGATTTATGTTAGTTCCTTATAGTCCTCAGAACAGCCAAGGGATGTAACACTTTCACACAGTCAGGAATTTCAACATACAAACATTAACCTTCTGGAATTGTCCCAACCTAGACCCTACTGCAAATTTATGAAGCAAAGGTTTACTCCAATTCAAGGAAAAATAAACACTTTAAAAGGATGAGTAATCAAATATCCACCTACAATCAGGCCAGGACTGGGATAGCTTCTTTACAACTCGCAAAGGGACCTTTATCTGAACATTTCAGCCTGTATGTTTTATTTTCAACACTGTAAGGGTTGGAAAGAAAATCCACAATAACTTATATACATATATCTTAAATACTTTATATAATTGTTCCACTCTGGAAAAAAATGGATGAAAAAACATGCAAAATTTAAACCTTTAATTATGGGGATGTACTGTACAAAAAAATCTTAATAATTTTTATCTTTTCAAACCAGATAAGGGTTTGGAAGATTATAATTTTTTGTTATAATTTTAGAGGGGGGGAATAACTCTACGAGTTGAAGCTCCTCTAAGGAGTTTCATGACTCTTTGAAAATGAATATAAATGTAGCTTAAAGTGCAAGATTAGTCCTAACAATAATAAAAAGAGCTGTAAGTGAGTACTCCGCTCACCAAGGAGAGGTGGCAAACTGCAGCACTCTGCAGCCACACCTGCAATATTTTCACTACAGCACAGATTCTGACATATGACTTTGTGGAGTTTTAGCAAAGACGTAAAACCTATGTGCATTTGCATTTTTATTTTATGTCATTTGTTTAAACAAAATAAGCAAAATAAAAATAAGCAAAAAAAAACAAAAAAAAAAACAGTTTATGTCAGTCATATTCTTTCTGGACTCAGTAAGCCTCAAGATTCAGCACCATATTCAGCTCACTAATAATAGCCTTAGCTAACGCTGCAGAGGTGATTTATTATAATATATATGCGGAGTACATTCCTTGTTATGGCATGTTCAGTCTCCACATGAACTTCTCACCATAATGAATGTAGACTGACACCTACTCCATCCTTGGGAAATAGGTTTCAGTATTCTTGTAAACTACAGGTATGTTGTGCAATACCTGCAGTGAGCCAGAGGGAACAGATTGTACCTGTAGATGAGCTTGTAAAGCCTGAACTTTGGCACACTGTCGACTGAGATGTACTTTCTCCTTGGTGGAGCAGGTTTGAAGTAAAGGAGGGTCGGCCCTGCAGGGCAGAGAGGAGGGCTTCATCCAGGCTGGCTGAGAGAAGCTGCTCATGGGAACTGCAGCTAAGCTCTGAGGATGAGCAGTGATGGACAAATAAATAAAAAAAGAGAAAAAAGTTTGAGAATTTGTTTGGGAATCAATGTACATACTCTGTGAGAACATTCATTTGTTGCGGAAACTGACACATTTTAACATATCTAAACCCATTTTATGTGTCTTATCATTCATTTATTGAAAGTCTTTTAACATTTTCATTTATATACTGGTTTCACGGGCTGTCAGTGAAAGACAAGAAAAGCTTAAACAGCATCACTAAAAACTGTTCCAGGATCATAGGTGTGCATATCCCCAACTTACACTCTCTATGGAGCAGGCAGGTGCTCCAGAAAGCAAAGAATATAGTGGGTCAGCCACACCATATATTCAAAAAGAGGTTCGTTATGTTATCCTCTGGGAGGCGCTATCTTGCTCCCACAAGAAAAACAAATAGATATGGCTTCTCCTTTATTCCTCCTGCCATCAGCCTTTTGAACACTAAGTTTAGAGATGTGCAGTGTTAGATTGACCGGGTTGTTACTCAGCATCTGGCAAAAGTGCCACTTGAGTGGCCAGATCCTGTGTTGTATTATTATTATTTTTTCTTCTCTCTGTTGTTCGTTGACTGGTCTATGATCTATGTGGCATACGTTTGCAATGTATTTGCTGTGACTCAGGTTTGCAAACAGAATTGCGCCTCGGGGATTAAGAAAGTAATCTGAATGAAAACCATAATGGTTTTTCATCTGCACATTTATGACACATCCATGCACTTGATTTACTACTCAAATTAGAGGTAGGGTGTAACAAGATAATAAAGTACACCGAATATCTGAAAATAGAAACTATGACTTCATTTAATTATATGACCAAAATAAATTACGAGTGTCTGTAATAAAATAACTCATGTGAATTATGCAAGCAGAACATATCAATCAAAACAAAAGCAGAATCCAGTCCAGTTTTTCACACTGAAAGTCCTCACTATGGTGCAGCTGTCATCAGAGAGGAGGTGGAGATGGTATTGAAGTAAGCTAAAAGCCAGAAAAAATACTGTGTTGGAGTCTCCTAAAATAAAACACAGCTGCAGCAGAGATGGTGGGACACACCATGAAAAGATTGGGGCCTGATTTATCCATCCATCCATCCATTTTCTTCCGCTTATCCGGGGTCGGGTTGCGGGGGCAGCAGCTTAAGCAAAGAGACCCAGACTTCCCTCTCCCCAGCCACTTGTTCCAGCTCCTTGGGAGGAATCCCAAGGCGCTCCCAAGCCAGCCTAGAAACATAGTCCCTCCAGCGTGTCCTGGGCCTTCCCCTGGGCCTCCTCCCGGTGAGACGTGCCTGAAACACCTCACCAGGGAGGCGTCCAGGAGGCATCCTGACCAGATGCCCGAGCCACCTCAACTGACTCCTCTCGATGTGGAGGAGCAGCGGCTCTACTCTGAGCCCCCTCCGGATGACTGAGCTTCTCACCCTATCTCTAAGGGAGAGGCCAGACACTCTACGGAGGAAACTCATTTCAGCCGCTTGTATCCGTGATCTCGTTCTTTTGGTCACCACCCAGAGTTCGTGACCATAGATGAGGGTAGGAACGTAGATCGACCGGTAAATCGAGAGCTTCGCCTTTCGGCTCAGCTCTCTCTTCACCACGACAGACCGGTACAGCGCCCGCATAACTGCAGATGCCCTACCAATCCGTCTTTCGATCTCCCGCTCCATTTTTCCCTCATTCGTGAACAAGACCCCCAGATACTTAAACTCCTCCCCTTGGGGAAGGACCTCATCCCCAACCCGGAGAAGGCACGCCACCCTTTTCCGGCTCAAGACCATGGCCTCGGATTTGGAGGTGCTGATTCTCATCCCAGCCGCTTCACACTCGGCTGCGAACCGCTCCAGCGAAAGCTGTAGATCACGTTCCGATGAAGCCAACAGGACCACGTCATCTGCAAAAAGCAGAGACCCGATCCTGAGGCCACCAAAACATATCCCCTCAACACCTTGGCTGCGCCCAGAAATCCCGTCCATAAAAGGTGTGAACAGGATCGGTGACAAAGGGCAACCTTGGCGGAGTCCAACTCTCACCAGAAACAAGCCCGACTTACTGCCAGCAATGCGAACCAAACTCTGGCACTGGTCGTACAGAGACCTAACAGCCCGTATCAAGGGGCCCCATACTCCCGGAGTACCCCCCACAGGCCCCCCCCGAGGGACACGGTCGAACGCCTTCTCTAAGTACACAAAACACATGTAGACCGGTTGGGCGAACTCCCACGCACCCTCCAGGACCCTGCTGAGGGTGTAGAGCTGGTCCAGTGTTCCACGGCCAGGACGAAAACCGCATTGTTCCTCCTGGATCTGAGGTTCGACTATCTGTCGGACCCTCCTCTCCAGAACCCCCGGATAGACCTTACCAGGGAGGCTCAGAAGTGTGATACCCCTGTAGTTGGAACACACTCTGTGGTCCCCCTTTTTAAACAGGGGGACGACCACCCCGGTCTGCCAATCCAAGGGAACTGCCCCCGATGTCCATGCAATATTGCAGAGCCCAGTTAACCAACACAGCCTCACAACACCCAGAGCTTTGAGGAACTCCGGTCGAATCTCATCCACCCCCGGAGCCTTGCCACCGAGGAGCTTTTTAACGACCTCAGTGACCTCAGCACCAGAGATTGGAGAGCCCAACCCAAAGTCCCCAAACCTTGCTTCCAGATTGGAAGGCATGCCGTTAGGGTTGAGGAGGTCTTCGAAGTATTCCATCCACCGTCCCAAAACGTCCTGCGTAGAGGTCAGCAGCACACCATCCCCACTGTAAACAGTGTTGGTGGCAGACCGCTTGATTTTATTTATCAAATGTATCAAAATTCCAATTAAAGAGCGCAAAAATTGCATGCGCTGCACAAATAAATTGCGGCAGTGGGTTTTCCTTCATCTGCGGTTGATCTACTAAGATTGATTGCGTGATTCATAACAGTCGCAAAGAGCAGTATTTAATGGGGACTTTGCGCCAGCTGCTGTGAGTGCCAGCCTTTGTGCCCCATGCACTGCACCACAGCCAGAGAGAGGAGGAATAGGCGCAGTGGATTCATGATGTGTCTTTGGCAAAAAATAAAAATAAAAATAACATACCTATCAAGTCTATGGCTGTTAGAGAGTTAATTACTGTTAGGTAAGAATATCTGGGAATGTTATTTTTTGTTTGTCAATACTAAAGTCAATGCGTGCAGTGAACATGCGCCGCTCTCTGCTCCATGCAGGCAGTGTATTCCAGAGACAGCCGGCGCAAACGCGTTGAGCGTGCAGTGAGTTATGATGTGTCTTTGGAAAAGAAGGGGAAAAAAATAAAATCAACATAACCTTCAGATTTATGGCCATTAGAGTGTTAATTACTATTAGGTTAGAATGTGTGTAAAACATACGTTGGTGCAGATTCTCAGTCATCCAGGACATGATATTCTTGAGAGTTTAAATGAAGGCAACTGGACTTTTCTTGTTGTCTAGAATACGTTTCGTCTCTCATCCAAGAGGCTTCTTCAGTTTTGAAAACTGGAATAGGGAGCATCAGATTTCTAAGTCTAATGCCGCGTTCACACCGCACGCTTTATGAGCGTCAAACAATACTCACAAAGGTAGTAGTTTGACGCCTGTACATTTTTAAGCCTGACGCTTGCAAAGCTTATAAAGCCTGACGCTTGTAAAGCCCGCCCAACCAGTCAGAGCGTCTCACTGTAGCGACGTCACTACAGTGAGACGCTCTGATTGGTTGAGGCTCAGAGGACGACGCCTGAAAGTTCAACTAGCTGAACTTTTTAGTTTCTCGCTTTTGCCACTTTGAAGCTTGAAAAGCGGCAAAAGCGCATAAAGCGCCGCTGAGACTCTGACGGCCTCTACCATAGACTTAACATGTAATCTTGCCGCTCTTGGCGTTGTGAACGCGGCATAAGATTAAGGCTCACTAATGGGGCTATCGTTATATATATCGGGGTTGCGTCGCATATTTATATATAAGTATATAATATATATATATATATCAGTAATAACCTTATGTTGAATTGTGGTGGCGCAAAGTTAAGACATGCCTTTCAGAGGCTGTAAAAATAGGCACAACAACAGCTGCCGCAAACAGATTCATGTTTGATAAATCCCACTGCGTGTGGAATGGCTACTTATTTGCATGTTCTCCTCCCAAAAGTGCAAAATGGATCGCATGCATGCTGTTGCGGGGTTATATATATATATATATATAATATATATATATATATATATATATATATATATATATATATTTTTTTTTTTTTTTCTTTCAGAATTGGATCCAGGAACTTCCGCCTTTGGAGTAAAAATTGAACATACTTGGACAGACCTGCTGTATGAAGTGGCCCGCATCTGGGAAAAGAATTAGCTTGAACAATAGAACTTTACTTACCTAAACCTGAATGAGTTCTTATTTTTTTGCTTTGAGGCAGCAGTTGTTTTCCGGTTGTCAAACTTTCTGCTGAAATGTCGCTTAGATCTCGTTTTTTCCTTCTGTTTAACTCTGGTTTACCATCCTTACAATGTGGCTTGATATAAGACATATCAGTCCTGTTATTTGATGAAGTTCTTGATTCATTGTTCGCCATCTGAGTGGAAGTTCGGCTTGTGTCTGTGTTTTCAGCTATGAACCGAGTATAGTTACTGTTTACTGAGGTCTTAGTAAAACTTGGAGAACTCTGAGAATGTCCCTGAATACTGGAGGTTACAAGTCTCGAGGCTTGGGGATTCTCTCCCTGGTCTTGTCCCCCCAGCGCCCCATCCCTCCTCACCATCCCTTTCTGCAGGAGGAAGCGGTCAATGCGGCTTTTGAGTTGAGGGTTGGGGAGGGGCTGGCAGGTGGAGGTGAATGGGACACCGGTGAAGGGGTCGTTTGGCAGTCGACCCCAAGTGGCTTCCCTTTTCTGGTACTCTTCCAGGGTGGAGGTATCCACTGACATTCCACTAGGAAGCAGCATTGGAAGCATCATTACTTCCTGGGTTAGCGGATCCAGGAATTCTTCTGGGATGGAAATACTGCCAGAGTCAAAAACATAGCCAATAAAAATCAAATACCGTTTTGAAATCAAACAGTTTCACTCAGAATCTGAGCCATAATAAAATCAAATATTCTTATAAATTGAAATTAAACATCAAATGTTCTGTACCTGAGGCGGTCTTGGAGTGTTTGAGTGGTTTGGCTGACAGGAGCAGCAAAAAAAACGGGACGCTCCACCCGTCTTTCATTAGCCTCGGGGATTCTTTCAATCCTCTCCACTTCTTCAGTGGAACAGGAGCGAGCAGGTTGTCCCCATACAGCCAAAGCCTTCAGCCCCAGAGAGGACGCTGCACCACCGAAAGGCACTGCAACACGAAGCTGCGTCACAGCGCCCAACGAAGCCAGCCCCCGACTCCACAGCTTCTCCTGCCGACAGCTTGCGGGCGGTGGAGGAGGAGGGGAGAGGAATGGAGCTCGAGGGCGAAAGCCTGAATGGCTGAAGGAAACTTGGGTTTCTTCTCGGAGTTCACAACGAGCAACCAGCTTGAACTCTGATTCAAAACAGCTGGATTCAGAGTTTGACTGAGATTTGAAGTTTGTCTGTTGAGGCCCATCTTGAGCTCCTTTCTCCCACTGTTGGGACTGAATACTCCACTGGTGGCCATTACTCTGCCGAGGTTGACTTAAAACAGGTTGATGCTTCCGTTTGTTCTTTATGTTCTGGTCCTTCATCTGCTCTTTACTCTGCTCCTGTTGATGAATCTGCCCATGGCTTGACAGACCCCCAGTATCCGAACTTGTGCTGATCTCAAGTCTCTTGCAGGCTTGGCCCCGGTCCATTCCCCAGGGCCACAGCTCCACATCCACCCGGCAAAGCTCCACTGGGAAGCCAAACTTCAATATCACCTTAAAGTGAGGAATGGAAAAATAGATACAGACATCAGCATTAAACGAGAAATGTAATCATTGTACATTATTAATAATCAGAAATTGACATAAACAAATCATCACAGATTGTGAAATTTGAAAACAATACCTACTTTAGGTTGTTTATTTAGAATTATTTATCTAATTCTATTTAATGTTGTTGGAGGTAAAGATTGTTTTACCAAAAGGCTGAATGTGCTTACACACAAGGACCGATTATTCATTTGTATTGGGTTTGTCATAGACCTTTTGGCATTAGTCGCCTTTGTTGGACAGTAATTTGACAGAAAAGTGGGTAGAGAGAGAAAGCAAAGACATGCATTAAATGGCCTGGGACCGGGAATCGAACCCAGAACAATCATCGGCATCGAGGACTATAGCCTCTGCACATGATGCGCCTGTTATACCAACTGAGCCAGCCAGCGCCTATTTCTATTGATTTCTGAAAGAAAAACTGAAGTGACTAACTATATTCTGGGCGTTCTGGTTTGCTACACAGACCATTATTACCAGTAGTCATTAAGAGCTGAAATGTTATAGCCCTCTGTTTCAATAGAAAGCAAGTGTTGTTTAAAATTTGCCCCACACAGAACAGCTAAGATGTTTTTGATTTAATAGTATATATATATATATATATATATATATATATATATATATATATATATATATATATATATATATATATATATATATATATATATATATATATATAAATAAATGAGCGCAGAAATTATTAAAAAAGGTATTTGATTTGTTATCTAATTATTCACATTTTGTTACACATGTCTAATTTGTGATTTTGCCCTTAAACTAAACATCCCTGGGACAGTTTGCTCCTTAACCAATACATACCCACAGGTTGCTATTGCATCTCAACTTACTTCCATTTTGTAACAATAAACAAACCATTTCTTACCCATGTGTCAAACCAGGGGTCTACAAGTGTGACTAAGCTAAATCCTACTTTATTTACCATTTGAATAGGATAACAGGTAAGATTTAAGACCTACATGAATGATGAAACTTACATTTAATGTTCTTGATAATTGAACTAGACGAGTAAACAAACAAAGCCGGTTTCAGCATCTCAATTCTTCCACAGGTTTGCAGAAAAAGCTCAACGTCCTGTGACTGATTCTTTTTTACATTCTCTATTACGACCCTGTTTACCACAATGCATCTGTTTATTTCTCCAACTAGACAAGCATTTCAGAAATAGAGACAGAGATAATCATATAAATAATTGAATGTCACATTTATTTATATAACAATAGATTGCTTGTAGTCACAGACTTCTGCATCATACGTGCATTAAGGGGTGTTACCGCAGGACCCTCCTGCAGCTGTAAGACTGTATAACTATCACTGTACAACTATCCCCCAAAAAAATTCAAATAATATTGGGAGCATGGTGGTGCAGCTGGTAGTGCAGCTCACCTCACAGCTAGAAGGTTCCGGGTTCGATTACCGCCGGGGACGCTGTGGGTGTGTTTGTTCCCCCGCATCATCAGCACCCACACCCTGGGTGGAGTTGGCGAAAGGGCCTTTCTGTGTGGAGTTTGCATGTTCTCCCCGTGTTCCCTTGAGCAGCTAATGTGAGCTACTCCAACAAAAACATGCACTATTTACAGGCCTCCCTCCTGGCCGGCCGGGGCGCCTGAAGGGTTGGGGAGGATCTGGCTGGAATAACGTGATCCTCCCACGTGCTACGTCCAGCCAGGGAAACCCTGCCCCATCAGGTGAAAAGAAGGGCCTGCTCACTCCCCAAGCATGAAGGAGGCTTGGGTTTCAGTGTGGGGCCCTCCCGGGGCTGGCAGAGGGAGAGCAGAACCCCAGGACTAGAACTAGGTAGGAGCACTGGGTGATAAATAATGGGAAAAAACCGTGGGATAAAAAAATAATAATAATTCAAAAAACATTTCAGCTCTTATTACACATCTCTGTTGTTTGCACAGTTTTTCCTTGTCAGTTCTTGCAACGAAAAGCTGCAAAAATAGAAAACAAAAAACAGGGGGGAAAAAGGACCAACAGCTTTCAAAAACACTTAAGTGGGTGAACTGTACACAAGCGCCACAGTCTGGCAAACACTCCTCCTCATGCTGGTCAAACACTGCTGTGGGATTGCTCCCCTTTCTTCAACCAGTGTTTATCACAAGCCAGTAAGTGAGAGTCTTTTGGTCACTCTGGCAAAACAGCATAGCCACAGCTCATCTCACAAGTATGCAATGGGGATGAGGTCATGACTACAGGTAGGTTTCTTTTTTTGGGTTACATACGGGCAATCTTACGTGTAAGGGTGGACGTAAGAAGTATTCCAGCTTGAAGCCTCGTTTCCGTAGCGAAGGGTCAGCTGACACAAGGTTTGTAACATCATGGCCATCTGCACAGAGCTAAAGATATGAAAAATCATTAATAAAAGCCTTAAAAAGCATGTCTATACATCTCTTTATGTTCACAAATGGCAATGGTAGTCATTGCCGACTTTATGTGGCATACAAAGAAGACGAGGCAGCAGAAGAGATTAAATTCGTAATTTTCTTGGTACAATAAATGGTACATATTATATGTCCTGAGTGCAGAGAAAAGACAGCCATGATAGGATACAGAAATGGAATGAAAAGGACAAGGACATGAAATTTTAGTCTCCCACACATCACTTTGTCCCCTGCTCTTTTATTTTCACACAGCCGTCCTCCAAATCCCTCCAGAAAAAAAACATCTCACTGTGCTTCTTCATAACTTTAAAGCAATAACACATATACAATGCCCAGTATCTGTCTCATTGTCAGTTATTGTCACTTCATTGCACTAAAATTATTAACGTTGCGAAACCAGCTAGGATGTAAAAAAACAGCTCGAGGGTTGTACAGTTGTGTGATTAGGCTCTGAAAACATGTCACACCTTGTTACAATGAGCCGTTGTGGAAAATTGTGGCTGACAGAGGTTCACAACCATATTCTGCAACCTGCAAAGACACAAAGTGATTTAAGAACAACACGATGTAATGTTTTCTGTCATGTACAGGTAACTTAAGGCCAAGGCAAAGTGATATATTGAATTCTGGGAATCACACATAAAATATTATTTGTTTACAATCTATTGCTCACAATACTTTTTTATGATAAAAAAAAACTGATTATTCCAGAAGTAAAGAAAATGCAGTCCTCTCCATTTAATACTACCAGAAACTGAACTATTTATGAATGTATTTCAAAGAGCAGACAAAATGACTGAATAAGGTTAAACAACAGCGGCCTTAAGGTTTCCATGGGAGAAGTTGATGCTTCGCAATTAGTTTCCGCAGCATCATGGCGTATAGAAGCTCTAGTTCAAACAGCTGACAGACACACGTAGAGCAGGGGCAACGTGCATTACTCTATGCTTTATGCACGCAGGAAAAAAGATTTGTCACTCCAGGACTTTCTCTGATATATCACTGAGAGGATTTAAAATTTTGGAAGCATATGGTTGACAATTTTAGTTGTTTTCAATACGGTTTAAAATCTTAAACTTTTGCACCATTTACCAGCCAATGCCTGGGGACACAATGTGTGATGTTTGGTGTTTTAATACGCTTAGAAAAAGGGGAACAAACCGTGTCCTTAAGACGTTGGTAACAAGATGCCTAGAGATCCAGCTAAATATGTTTTTGTTGCAGGTTATGTGCAGAGAGATACATTTAGTACAGAATACTTTTTTACTGCAATACTTTTTTTTGCAGTAAACAAAAGAAAATATGCCTGGAAATAGTCAGGGACCTAAAATAGTGGCAGAAAAAGCAGTCAAAATTAATAAAAACATCAGAGGACCTTTTAAACATTCTAGAAAACCAGTTGTTGAGACTACTTTAAAAGAAGGTATACCGCTATGTCAACTCTTTGAAATCCAGTTTAAATAAACAGTTTGGTCTTCTCCAGGGTTCTCAACCTAATGGCCTCTTATTTTATGTTTCCAGGTACTAATATACCAAAAATCAATAGATTTGAGTGCAGCAACACAATCACACCTTTAATTGTAATACATTGATTCAGTGGTGAAACATTTATGTTAAGAAATAACTGTTTTTTACACCAAATCCCAATTTTTAACAATCCCTTTAAAACAAATGTAACTGAAACATTTAAATCATATTTTCATCTTTTAAGCTAATTAGAGTTTCTATAAAAATTAACTATTTATTCTTAACATGCTGTATCTCTGGGGTATAAATAGACAGAGGCACATTTCTATGAGCTACTGGTCACTATAGGCAGGCTGATGACCCAGGTTATCTTCCCATGTGCTTTGATCAAATGAGACTAAGATTTAGTTTTTAGGCAAAAAACAAGGCAGGTGGGTTTAGGGCTAAAACAAGGGATGGATATTTGAATAAAAGCACCCTAACCCAAATATTGAGTATGGTGGAGGATCTGTGATACTGAGGGCCTGGTTCTCTTCCAAAGCCTTGGAAACGGTTTTTGAGTGCAATCAGTAATAGGACATTTTAATTGCAAATCTAGTGAATTCTATCACTACCACTTTTAATCTGAATATGCTTTTTAATACCTCTCTAGTGTATTATTTATGTTACATTGTAAATTTACACTTATCGTGGAGTCTCTTATTTTTTTTCTTAACTTAGTTTGAATATGCATGCTTTTATTTACCTTTAACTTGCTGTTGGTACAGCTGAATTTGGCCACTGTGGGACAATAAAGGATATTTATATTATATTCTAAGTTTAAAATGGATCAACAGTGGATCGTTCAGCATAATAATGGTCCAAAAATATATGGGCAAAACTTTGGACCATCTAGAGACTAGGTAGAGAACCTGTATGCTTCAACCTTAAAATATTACAAATTAATAAAAATAACATTTGTGGCACTCATATGCCGTTTGTCATTTTTACAAATATTAAAGTAAAGAAAAAACAGCTGCAAAAAGTAGGGCGGTGTTCAAAAAAATACATAGCCTGCCACTGAAAAATTATCAGTAAATATTACATAAGCTTGACTCGTCTAAAGTCTTATAAACTATTTATTTCACATCGATTCACGGCAGCTCTGCAAACACGAATACTTAAGTTTGTTCCAGCAGCAGGTAGCAGCTGCAGCTAACAGCAGTGTCTGTCAATGTAAATGCTGGACCAGGCTGACAAAATCAATAAACACATTGTGTAGAGAAATAAAAATAATAAAACGCATCCTGCTTGGCAGCGCAAACACTTGCCTTTGTGGTTCTCTATTTTTCCTCTTCGGAGTATCTTAATAAACCAGCTAGCAACGAGCTAACAGATACCAACACAACAACCGGTGTGTCTAAGGAAGCCGCGAAGGGTCATATTCTTTTATTACTTCTCTTCCTAGTGGCGGGTGTAGATTTTGAGTCGTCTAAATGAAATGCTAAACAGACTTTTTCTTGCTTTATATTTACACAATCTTCACCATGGTGTATAGTAATATGCGTTTTAAAATACTGTCTTCGTTTCCCTCGTTGACTCATCTGCAGAGGCGCTTTGTGTCACAGTTATCTCCTCCTCCTCCACGAAGGGCAGACAAGGTTGCAGACAGGGTTGGAAATCTTTACAAGATGTACCACGTCAGTGGGATGAATGGCGTTCAGAGAAGGAACCTATACTTTTGTTTGAGTAATGTTGAATTAATTGTGTTTGCGATGCATTATTGAGCTGCAACCTACACTCTCTGCAGGGCCATTTGTTCTCTGTGAAATTAGTATTTTTCACTGAATGTTTGAAATTGTAAACTTAATAACTTAGCTCTTTCTCCCTGTTTCCCCTTTCTTTTGGTTAATATTTACAGTTCTGGGTTTTCTTTTTGCTAGTTCAAACTGTGTCTCAAAGCCAAATGTACGTGCAGAAATTGACTATATTATTGTAGATGCCCTTCCAGTTTACAAATATAGCCTACTTTATGGCTGCTAGTGCTAAATCTGCTCTGGTTTTTTGTTTTCAGATATTTATTGTAATTTCGAATATTGTAGTGTTATATGATCTTTACTGGCTGCTTTGTTGAACGTCCTGTTGCAAAAATTAGCACAGTTAGCTTTATTCACCAAGTTTGTGCACACAAATTTGACTCCGGTTCTGCTTTGCTCTCAGTAAAGACATATAAATATAAGGATATCCAAAACAATTTGGAATATGTATATATACTGTTCATTTTTATTTTTTACAAATAAATAAGGTATGGCTGAATTAGTGCAAAAGTGCATGGTATCAATCTATGCACTATTTTAGTGTTCATCAGAGAGACAGCCTGAGGAAAGAGACTCTCCAGCAGCTGATTTTTTCCAAATAGTGCTCTGTAGCACCGACTTGAATGTAAAAGTCAAAACAGTTTATGTCCAGGATGTGTGGGGTCTGCAGAGATGAGAGGTACAAATAACATGAAAAAGCCCCATTTAATTTGACCACTCTTCAACAATGGAAAGGCAAGACATTAAATGGTAACAAGAAAATAGCTACTTGCTTAAACTTTCTCATATACAGCCAGAGCAATTTATAGAAAGTTTAAAACAACTGGAACTGTGATCAACAAGCAGGGATACGTTTACTTTGCCACCATGCAAGATGAGGAGGATGGTAAGGGATCAAAAAAAAGATCTCCATTCCTTACTGTTAGAGAACTGCTGCTATCTTGGGCTTCGTAACATTCATTAGAATTTTTTTTTTTTTGCTGGGAAAAGCATTTTCAACACCCCCCCCATGTTATAGCTACTGCTAAAGGCCAATTTGATTTTAATATAGTTGAAAAGGAATGCAGAAGTAAAAATTTTTTTTTTACCTGAGATCATTTAATTTGTTTTCTTTAGGTGAGATTAATACCTAAGAAACCATGTTGAGGATCTTTTTTTTCTTATAAAAGGACACAAGAAATCATTTCAAAATCTGGTTTCTAACAAGTAAAGTCCAAAGTAGGAGACACATATGATTCTCATTAACTATAAATGTTGCCTTCCATCAATATTTTGCCTTCCAGCATTGAATCTTGAATGTTTGCCTCAACGTTAAAAAGATTTATTTATGGACAGAAACGGCTGAATAATTCACATATCTTTATTAGTTCTGCTGAATTTTAACAAATGAGTGGTTTTAATCAAGCCAGAGCTGTACTACTAACATAAATGCAAACAAAGTTTTGAAACATGTATAAAACCAGAAGCATTTTGCTCTCTAAACAATGCAATACTGTAACTACATCACCTACATCAAAATAAACATTGTTATTTTTTATTTTTTTTGGACAAGGTTGCTATGATTGCACCATTATGGTCAGCCAATCGGCTAGCTACACAATTAAAAAAAAACACAAAAAGGAAAGCTAAAATGGCACGTATTTTTTCATCCTTCAATTCACCATAATATAATAACAGTAATAAAGATGATAATACTATGTAATACCTTAGAGATAAGTTAATATTCTTGAGCAACATTTTTTTAATGCTGGCATAAACAACAGTTATAAAAGCCGTGATATCCACATCTGACTCTACTGTACATCATAACTCTTATAGGACACTACATAGTGCAGTTAGTCTGAATGCTCTCCTTTAAAAAGGCAAACTTTCCACTTTTTCAGATTTCTTAAAACTCCATTCTCCTCTTTTTGTCTGCGAATTATACAGAAGTAAGAATTTTCCTACATATACACACACCCTCGATGTAAAATGTAAGTCTCATAAGCTTTTATGTACCTTTTATTTATACAACCCGAATTTTAAAAAAGTTGTGACGTGTAATGTAAATACAATCACAATGCAGTGATTAGAAAATCTTCTAACACTCATATTTTATTCACAATGGAACATACTGTAGTGAACAAACCAAATGTACAAACTAAGGAATTGTAACATTGTTTCCATCCATCCATTGTCTTCCTCTTATCTAAGAATGGCCTATTTGGGTAACAGCTCTGAGTTGGAGATGCAGACACCTCTCTCTGTGTGCCATGAAAGCCTTCAAAAGGAAACTCATTGGAGGCACCTTGAGAAGATGCCCAAACCTCCTCTGTTGACTTCTCTCAATGTTGAACAGCAGCTGCTTAAGTACAAGCTGTTCACTCTATCTTTTATGGTGAGCCTATGGTGGAACCCCCTTTCAGCCGTTGTAACTCAAAATGTAGTTTTTTCTGCCCTGACCCATATCTTATGATCAAAGGAGAATAGAACATAGATCCAATTATTCAAGACATTCACTTTTTGGTTAAGCTCTTTCTTCACCATGACAGACTTGAGTTGTGACTGCTCTACTGCAGCTGAAGCTCCAGTCTATTAATATCTTGCTCTATCCAATCCTCACTCTTAAACAAGAGTGGGTACTTAAAGTACCCTGCTGGAGCCACAGACTGGCCCCTTGGATGGCCCACCTTATTCCAGCTTAAAACTCATCACTGCCATTTGCAGCAGTGGATGCTGAAGGTCATAGCCTGAACGTGCTAAAAGTACCTCATGAGACTGAGATTCTCAAACCAGATACCCTCCTCTCCATCACTATGTCTTAAATCCTGTGAATGTGGACCCAACTCTTGCTTTGGTCATTCAAGGACTGAATAGTCCTTAAGAGCAAAACATGTCTTAAGGATCACCATCATGAAACTTTTCTTGATGCACGAAACCAATGTGCAATGGACCACAAAATGTCCATGACTCCCTTACCAATTCCACAAGAGTAAAGATCTCTTCCACTTTTTCATGGCCAAGATGAAAGCCATACTGCTTCTCTTTAATTTGAGGTTCGACAGCTGGTCAGAGTTTAGAGTAAGCTTTCCCAGGAAGGCTGACAAGTGTGATCCTTTGTTGTAACACAGTTTCCGGTCCTTCTGAGGCTGAAGCTCTCAGAAGTAAAGTTGGGTAACAGAATATTTTTTTTGCACATTATGGACCCCCTAGTTCCAAATGTCACAAAGCTCAAGTCATCTCAAACTGGTTTCTTGAACATAATGTATTTCAGTGACATTCATGGTCTTCCTGATCATGATTGAATAGAACACCTTTGGTGTGGGGTGAAACTGAGGGAGGTGTACCTGTGACCCAAGACTACATCTAGAATCCTATATCAGACAAGAATGGGATAGAGGGCAGTTATAAAATATGGGTTTAACATCCATTCAAACGTTGTATTCCACTTATAGGAGCGTTTTGGGTGGCAGGTCAGACATCCCTCATCCCAGTAACGTTCTCCAGCCCATTGTGGGGATCACAAAGCCGGACGGAAAATACAGCCCCTCCAGTGAGTCCTGGGCCTGCCCCGGGAGCTCCTCACAGTGCGACTTGCCTGAAAAATCTCCAAATGGAAGCGCCCAGAAGGCATCCTAATCATATGCCAAGCCCACCTAAAGTGACTCCTTTCAGCAGTGCTACTCCCAGCTCTTTCTGGATGACAGAGCTCCTCACCATTCCCATAAGGCTGAACACCACCACCACATGGAGGAAGCTCATTTTATCCACTTGTAAAGATTTGCATATCATTGCATTGTGTTTTTATTTGCATTTTACACAATATCTCAACGTTTTTAGAAAAAGCATCGTATTTTTTCTCTTATCTTCATATATCTTCATTTGTATTGCCACTTGTCCCTCTATCTCCAATCTCATAAGCTGAAGCTTTTCAAATGTATACACACATGCACACACTCTCTTTCATACCTTCTCACACCCGCACATTTACAATCTATAACTATTATAGGTATTTTTTTCTGCAAGTATATCATACATTCTATAAAATTCTTCCCTTTGGGGGTACCGACTGCCTGGTTTCTTGGCTGTGAATGCACAGTGACACAATTGTCATAATAATATTCAAATTCAAACTGTGTGTGTACATTCACGTTTTTGCAGTTCAGTGAAGGAGTTCAGCTGGAAACGTGCTCCGGTGACCTCTAGCGTTCATTTTTAGTCACTGCAGAGAATCTGAAGTGAGAGGCTGATCGAGTTCTCGTATGTCTAAAAATGTAATCTTTTCTCAGTTTGGGCTGATTATCTGCTAAGCAATTGTATTTAAATTCAATTTGTAGAAAATATAAATTCTCTTGGTCTTAGTGTTTAAATGGGTCATGTATGTTGGACCCTGTGCAGTGTGTGTTTGTGTGTGTGTAACTGTGTGTGAGACCTCGGAGGACAACATCTGCTGATATTAAAAAAGGAAACAGTCCAGCCCTGTATAATAGTCTCGTGCAGTTGGTTTGCTGATATTACTGTTAAAGCACTGAAAATAAATAACCACATTCTCCATCTTTTTTTCTTCTTCTTTCTCTTCTTGGGTTGCCAGCACTAGGTTACTCTCTTACACTTGCTGGGAAGGATGGGATAAGGCGCTCTCTGGCCAAAAATGTAAGTTGACGTGACACACTCTGACCACTAATTCTACTTTTACGTAACCAGTGACACAGACTTACAATGAATAAACAGCACAATATATTCTTGTTGATAATTTCTGACAATATCCCTGATTGTCTTGTTTCTTTTCTAGCATGAGCATTAAATGACATGTAATTTAAACTTTTTTTCTTTGCTTTTTATCTTTTGCCATCCATCCCTGTGGCACACGTTTCTGATAATGTAAGATATATCCGTGTGCATCACTAAGAGAGACACAAAGGCCTCTTAGGAGTTTAAAAATTCAGCGATAATGAAGAATATACTTCAGTCTCTTGTTGATATGATGTTTGTTCCTGATAGTTTTGTTGCTTTGAAAAAGTGTTTTAGATTGTTTTAGACCTTGTTTTCTACTGTATGTTGAAATGGGTTTTGTGTGAGAGGACTCAACCACTGTGAGTGTATAAAAAAATGAGCATTAGCTTCATGAAGCTGTGTCTATATCTCTGTTGACTCTATCCTCTCCAGGCGCGACGGTCCGGCCCAGGGAGGAGCGAGCTGGTGGAGAGATGGGGGGCCCT